>CAUYRT010074028.1:0-37350 GCA_963574885.1 Lepilemur ruficaudatus | reverse complement strand
CTAAAATCTGTAATCATGATCATTATTACTATTTTAAATTAAAAATATGTAAAAGGACAGTGTGTTTATTTAGACGTTACTGATAGCATGTCCCCTGTCATCACTGGAGAGTGACATCATTGTATAGGAGAAGAAACTTAGGAACAGGAGATAAAATTATCTGCTCAAGCAATTGGCGCCTGCCAGTGAGGTAAACAGAGTGTGTATCAGAGGTTTCTCCCCCGCTTCTCCCCATTATCACAAACTATGCAGACACTTGACTCAACCCTCAGATGCTCACTAGCACGTCAGCCGGACTCGCATTCGTCAGTCTCAGCTGAAGTCTCATTAGACAGTTTGGATGCTTCTGCTGCTTCTTGACATTCTCATCAAGGTGAAGCTGGGACAGGTGGTCCATCACAGATTAACTATCAGAAGAACCCAGAGGAATTTTCATTTTACGTATTTTCTCCCTTTGGGAAATTAGTCAGCATTGGTGTTTATTTATGTGTGGCTTATTAAGGCTTACTTTAAAAAAAAAAAATTTCTTACCTATAATACCATTCATCTTGCCAAACACTCAATATTTGCTTATTTTGGAATTTAACCCTTCAGTTATTTTTTTATGATGTAGCTGATTTCTGAAATTGCAAGTTTTGTACTTTTTTAAGCTAAACTTTGTTAAATGAACAATTTATTGTTTTATGTGTTATTTTGGGCTAAGTTTAATTCCTAGCACTGACATTTGCTGGCTTAGAAGTCTTGGGCAATTAACATAAACTCTCTAAGCTTTAGTCTCAGCAACTTTAAAATAGATGAAAATACCTATTTCTATTAGACAAGATGTTTTGGTTGCAGGTTATAGAAAATCCAACTCAAATTAGATTAAATAATTAAAGGAATGCATTAGTTTATAAATGTAAATATAGGAATCAAACAGTTTCTGTTTTTTTTTTTTTTGAGAGCTATGGGTCTGCATTTTTCCTTCCTTTACCATATTCCATGTGTCTGTGTTGTCCTTCAGATGACTTTCCTAACAATTGTAAGATGGCTGCTACAACATTAGTGCTACATGAGTCCTTATTCAACTAAAGGGAGAATGTCTACAGTTCCCTATAGCTATCAAACAAATGTCATGAGAGCAACCAAGTCTACCCTCGGGATGCAGTAAAAGTGTCTGTGGGGGGGTGTCAATCATACTGAATTGCATAGCTGCTTTATCAAGGGGAAGGATTGGAATGAATTTCGAGGAGGAAACATCAATGTTTACTACACTTCATAAGGTTGCCATGAGATTAAAAACAATACTGTCTGTAAATTATTTACTAATGTACATTGTCATGAGTATGCAGTATTGTAAATCAGTTGTACAGTAGGCACTACTCTGCAATTTGCCTCGTACAATTTCTCTTGTGCAAGATATTGCACAAATTGCCTAAAGCCCACCTTTTCAAGTCAAATCTCCTCTCCTACTTTTCAACACACTTCTTTAATTTGGCTTCCTTACCTTATATGATGTCTCTCTTATACTTCCCCAGAAGCCACCTCTACCTCTCCTTTGGGCTACCTTTGCTTCTGCTGTGACCTTGCCTAGAATATTCTACTTCTTCTTTGGGATTCAAGTTCTGCCCATCCTTTGAGAGGTTCAGAAATTCCCAATACTCCATAAAAACAATTCTGCCTATCCCAACCTGTTCTAGTCTACTTCTTTTTTTCCTGAACACCAGAATACTTCAAAGTGTTTCATGTTCGAATGTACATCACCTCATTTTGTTCTCTTACAACTGTGTGTGTGTGTGTGTGCGTGTGTGTGTGTGTTGCTATTCATTGCCTCACAGAGTATATTTAGCTAGTGTAAATTTGGTTTTTCATCATGTGCTTCTTTGATCTCCTCCCAAAGATGAGCCTACTGTTAGATACGAAGTGAGCATTCAATCAATTCTTGTTTATATAATGATAACAATGACCATCAGCAATGATCACTATTTACTTATATGCCTGGCATTGCAGTATTATACCAATGTAATTCTATTTTTTCAACATTATAGCCCCATTATTATCCTAATTACACAAATGAGGAAACCAAGATTTTAAGGAACAAGTGTTTTTCTCAGTCACAGAGTTCTCAAGTGGCAATGCCTTCCACCTGCCCTAATAATGACAGCAGTGGACCTTAATTTAAGGTATTGTTTTCCCTTTTTGAATTCAGAAATCTCTTCATTCTTCAACATCACTGGGAGGACCCCAAAGAGCTCTATTTTATGTGGTTTATATATCTATCAATGTACAATCTATTAGACATTAAAACCATATTTTTTAAAAACTGCTTATTATTTTACAGCCATGAGCTACATAACATTTTGGTTTATAATAGACTGCATATATGACAGTGGTCCCATAAGATTATAATGTAGTTGCCTATCCGGGTGTACCATTTTTCTTCCATACTGTATTTTTATTGTTCCTTTTCTATGCTTAGATATATTTAAACTCACAGATACTTACCATTGTGTTTCATTTGCTTGCAGTGTTCAGTATAGTAACATGCTGTGCAAGTTTGTAGCCTAGGAGCAATAGGCTATAGCATATAGCCTAGGTGTGTAGTAAGCTATACCAGCTAGGTTTGATTATACTCTATAATGTTCATACAATAGAAAATTGCCTAACCATTATGCATTTTTCAGAATGTATCTCTATTATTAAGCAAGGCATGGCTCTATTTTGAAATATTAATAGCAATATGCCTCTATATCATCAAAAATATTTTTCAAAAATAGCAAAACATATGGAATCATTTTACATTTTTGTAAACCTCAACATCTGGCATAAAGGAATACACCTAGATTTTCAAAGCTGCTTCTGTACTTGATTTGTTGTGGTATCAAACTTCATGTAGTCTCTGGAAAACCCCACTTTCAGTTATAATAAAATGAGAATTAATAAGGCAATAGTAATATGAGAATAATTTTTACCTTGTGGATCCCTAAAAGGGTATTGGGTACCTCAGGGGTACCTTGACAGTTTTACCTCCATTGTTTAAAGGCAATAGACAAGAGTAATATCCACAATAAGAAAATAACTTTTAGCAAATGTATAAGTCATGATTTATGTATTTATGTTCTTAATCTTTCCATGAAATACATATGTATTTAGGCAAGTGATTCTTATGGGGATTTTGCAATAGAACTGTGAATTTCACATCATCATTATTTACTGTTCTTACAAATAACAACAAAGTTTCTAGTTTAAATGTATAAACTTGAGAATTATCAATGAAAATGGAAACATAATTCATAAATGATAAATTGACACATGGTTCTCTGTGGCTTTATCTTCCATTAACTCCAAGTTATTTTTCTTATAAACATCTATAAAGTGTCAGTATGTTTTCTTTTAATATACATTTCACAGTCAAAATATAAAGAATTGAGTTTTCTCAGTGTCACCTTTATCTTATTTTAGCTGGGCTTAACTAGCTCTATGAGAAGAAACAGAAAATCTTAATATATTAGTAGCTGGTATATTTAGAACAACCCAAACTATGTAAATATGACATTTATAGATTTGGACTCTAAAGAATCAAAATGAATTGCTCCCTTAGAGAAAGCAGCCTCCTGCAGAAGGCAGAGATTCCTTTTATAAGAAAAATATTAATGAATAGAATCAGGTGAAAAGTAAAAGACTGAAAATGAGAAACATCATAGCTGAAAATGGATCTATCTTCTGTGACCTGTAACAATAAAGAAAATATTCAAGTGGGAAAAGTACTCGGGAATAGAAATGAAGACCCTGTCTGTTGAATAGTAATGGAGAACACTGTGCTTTCTTAGACTGTGGTGATTTTTTCCCCCCTTTGACAAAAAGGTCAAATTTTAAATTTAGAGCTGTAGGGATAATTGCATATTGGAGATACCTCTGTTAGAATGTGCGCAGTGACAAACTGAAAAATCAGCAAATGATACGGAAAGGGAATTGGCCGGTGGGCTGAATTTTGGTCACTCCAAATTGAGTCAATGGGGACTGAGGGATTCTGCTGACCAAGAATATAATACTTTATGATTTTGATGGACCCACAGGAGACAGTTTTATGTAAGTTTGCATGTATGTGCATATTGGGGGAGGAAGCATGGTTGGGTAAGAAGATGGATATTCTAACACTGGATGCTACTTTTTTTTAAGTCTTCCAGTAGTTTATTATTAAAATTGTAGACTTTAATAAAAATCCTCACTGTTATGAAGACAAATTGAGGTTTTGCAGCTCTGATTTAAGCAAGTTTTAAAAAATGGAAAAGAAAAAATCTAATAATATATTAACCTTCTCTCTCTCTCATTTTCCATTCTGATACTGCAAATATAAATCTAGTTCTAAATGTACAGACCCTTGAGCGACAATACATAGCCTTTCTTTGTCCTCAATACTAATAGTTGTAAAAGCTAAGGGTCAAACCATACTAAATGTACTGGCTTAAAAAAGCATTGAAGTTAGGGCATTCATTAGTTTTAGCTAAGATGTATTTGGAACACTGACAAGTGACCACTTGTGTAAAACAAGTGGTCACTTGTCAGTGTTCCAAATACATCTTTTCTTTTCTTTTAAATAAAACTTTAGTGGGACAATCCTGAAGGATACATCAGTACATTGCCAGTTTAAGGTGTCAGGCAGTTTGTTCCACAACTTTTTAGTCCATGTTATAAAATCTAAAACTTAGTGATCTTTTCCTATGCTGAGAGCTTCCTGCATGTCACTATGTATGTTAGGAAGTAAAAGAGACTTAGGAGAAATGTTTTTACTTATTACACCAGCCATATCAATTGCTTAGGACTTCAACAGCTTCAGGACATCTGGGAAATGTTCATGTATAAGGTTATTACCTTAGCTGACATAAATTTGTCCCACACAATGGTACTATATACCAACTTTTGGTGAAGTCCTTAAACATGCTGAAAAATGGGTTAAAGGAGGGAAATACAGCATCTGTCCCTACAACTGTCAACACAAGAATTCTCTCAATTATATGGAATCTTGCAGGGAAATTACTTTTCTTTCTAAAAATCACAATGAAAACAATATTCCTTATTCCAGAGCTTACCTTTTCAAATCATTGTCTCATGAATCGTCCATCTGCTCCATCTACTTCTGATAAAATGACACGGTTGCTATGGAAAACTGTATAGGGTTTCCTCAAAAACTAAAAGATAGAACTACCATGTGATTCAGAATTCCCACCTCTGGGTTATTTAAAGTAATTGAAATAAGGATGTGAAAAAGATTCTAGCGTTCCAATGTTCCTTGCAGCATTACTCATAGTAGTGAAGGTGTGGAAGCAACCTAAATGGTCCACAATAGATGAATTAATGGAGAAAATATGTTATATACATATTGTGGAATATTATTTATCCTTTAAAAAATTCTGAAACATGTAACAACATGAATGAGCCTTAAGTACATCATGCTAGGTGAAACAAGCCAGTCACAGAAGGAAAACTATAGCATGATTCCACATACATATCTAGAATATTCAAGCTCATAGAATCAGAAAGCACAATTGACTGTTGTCAGGGGTTGATTGGAGGGAGAAATGGAAATTCGCTTATCAATATTCATAAAGTCTTAATTAGGCAACATGAAGAAGTTCTAGAGATCTGGTGTACAACATTATCCCTTTAGTTATCAATACTCTACTGTGTACTTAAATATGGTATTTGTTAACAGGGTAGACCTCATGTTAAGTGTTCTTACTAAAATAAACATTATTATATTATATGCATATTTATTAAAAAACACTTTAGTCTGTAAAATTTAAAAAAATATATACTATCTTGGATCTTATATTCTTCAGCTGCTCCCCTGTCACCTTTTCTTGACTGTCAAGCCGTGTAAAAGAAATGTTTCCTTCATCCTCTCCAGCACCTTACCCACCATCATTACAAAGTATTTCTACCCATTTCACTTGACCAAAAAAGCTCTCTTTCAGGACAATAATAACTTTCTTAACTCTAAATCTAATAAACACATCTAAGCTCTCATTCTCCCCGACATTTCAGCAGCAGTTGCCGTAGTTGACAATCTGTTCTACCTGTTCACTTCTGTCCCTCCTGATCTCTCATCTGTCGTACTGGCTACTTTTACTCTACCTTCTTCTCTAGTTCTTTGTTTTCTATTTTTTTAAGATAGAGTTTTTTTCATGTATATACCTAAAAAAAAAGTATGTGTGTGATATATGCATGTGTGTATATATATATATGTACATACATGTATGTATATATGTACACACACACACACCCTCAAGTGATATCAAATTTAGAGGACTCCTCTCAAGTCCCTATTTCCACTTCACCCCGCAACTTATTTATGAGGTCTGGGTTGGCATATTTCTCTTCCTATGCAACACATGTAATTGAACATTTAAAAAACACTTCAAATGCAATGAGTCCAAAACTGGAATCTTGGTGAATAATTCCAAAACCTGGTTTGTCCCTAGCATTACAGAGTTGTTCTAAATATTTATTATGTTGAACAAAGTTAGAAGCCATCTTTAATATATTTGTCCCTCCTCCTCCCTGTACTTAGTTTATCATCAATTTCTGGTGATTGTATCTAAGCATGTCCTGATAGTATTACTCAGGTAAATAACTGCAAACATTTTAGCTGTAGCAGTTCTTACACACTTTTTAAGCCTGGTTAATGCTGTGGTGGTGTCCTGATCTCTCTAAGCTGACTGTGGCCTCTTAAAGTTTATCATGTAAGAAAGCATTTTGTGTTATGGTTTAATAAGCTCAGTTAGCTCTAATGATGCATCTTCTTTCTTCAGAGATCAAAGATAATTTCCATGATTGTAGATTCAAGTAAATTTTATATTTCTTTATTGCTTATCCTTTATTCTCTGCTGGTTATGCCACACACTGTGAATTTAACACAAACTCAATTTTTCTCTACTTTCCTCATGGAAATACATTATATTTTCTGCCACTGTTCTCTCAGTCTGCCATAGAAGAAACAAATGCAAAGCAGGTCTGATACCATGTTGTTATAGGGCCGTTTCACATTGCATTGATAAATCATGAAGGCACAAGTCATTTGTCAAAAATACATTTACTTGAATCAAACTTGCTTTGCGTGCAAGGGGAGCAGGATTCATACCTAGCTTTCACTCAATAATTTATAAAACTCTAATTTATTTGAAATATAATGAAAAATAACCCATAATATTTTTCAAATTTTACCTAGGAATATTTCATTGGATGAAATGTACAGCTCATCACAATATAACACGTTTATGCTGATTTTGATAGTTAAGAGGCTGGTGGCGCATTTAAAGCAGACACAAATTCAATTTAATATATTTTGTAAATTACTCTTCATTTCAAAATGTTTGGTATTCTTCACTTCTTCCCACTTTTCCACTTGTCTCCTTACCGCATGGCTCTTTTCTTTGTGGGATAAGAAGAAAATAATAATAATAATCATCTCAAGTGCTAAAGACAGAGGTTTTGGTTTTTCCTTTGGTCATCACATAAACAAAGAGTGCTGAATTTCCCTTTGATTCTCAAGTCTTTTCATTTTTAGGCTGGGAGGCAAAAGTAGGATGATGGCAGCCACAAAACTCAACTTTTAGGGATGCCTTTTTAAAAAAGTCTCCTTTTTCTTTATATCACAAAATCTCACTATCAATGAGAATTCCATATATCTTGGAATCTTTGTTTTACACATATTAGATTCATTGTGCTATACTTCTTGTAGCACCGTTCTTCTATTGATGAATTATTTCAATGCTTGTATTTCTGAAAAGTTCTTTGCTGCATTTTCTTTTCTCTCAGCTTTATTGAGATATATGTGACATATAATATAATGCATATATTTAAACAACTGGATGATTTAATGTAGGTACACACCTTGAAGCAATCACTATCCACAATATAGCATATCCTGAACATATCTTTCTCCAACTCCTCCCAACCCCTCCTTTCCCTAGAAAACCTTGACTTGTTTGATCATGGTAGATTAGTTTGCATTTTGTAGTCTTTTATTTAAAAAGAATAATAAAGTATGTACTCTTTTGCTCTGGCTTCTTTACCTCAGCATAATTATTTTGAGATCCATCCATGTTGCTGAATGCATCAATAGTTTATTACTGAGTAGTGTCCTATTCTTTTCATTGTAAGGACATGTCACAACTTATTTATTCGCTCACCTAATGCTAGACATGTGGGTTGTTTCCAGCTTTTTGCTATTATAATTGAAGTTTCTATAAACATTCTTTACATGACTTTTGTAAAGATATTAGATTTCATTGGATAAATAATGAGCTGTTGATGCCTGGACCACATAGTAAGTGTATATGACGGAAATTCCAAATTGGTTTCCAAAGTGATTATACCATTTTACATTCATATCAGAAGTGTGTGAGTTCCAATTACTCCAATTCTTTGCCAAAACTTGTTGTCATTGGTCTTTAAATTTCCTCCAGAGTATCTGAAGCCCACATTATTAACTACCATGGAACTAGGATACTTCCCATATATCAAACATAATGCTTAGCATGATGTTACACCTTTGTGTAAACTGAGTTTGTCAGGGGGTGCTTAATTATAAATGTGATAATAGGGAAGCACTTTTCCTGCCATTTGCTTTCTGAGTAGCCATCATGTCCTTGTAAGGTTGCCCCTGGCTCCCCAGCATTAGAACACCTTAGTACTTCCAGAGAGAAGCTGCCAGTGCTAGGAGCAAACATATTTATGACTTGTTTCTTGCATGATAGCTTCTAAGCGAATTTCTGAAGGCACTCTTTGTAGCTGTCAGCGTGATTGTTTCCTTGCCCTGGAGATGCACAATCACACGATTCTGAGTCATTTTATTTCCACCCCCACAGAAAAGCGAGGTGAAAAAGAGCACAGTGTATCTGAACTGGTGTCATTGTACCCTGAGGTTTGTGTCACTTGGCTGTTTTGAAAGATGGACCCCTTAAATAGAAGCAGAAACTGCAAATGTCTTCTCACCCATTTCTAACTGGGATGGCGGGGACCATGTGGCTATGAGGGCCTGTAGTGTAAAATGCCACATGAGAGACAGTGTATCACCTTCAGCACCATTGTGACTGAGAGGCCCAGATTGCCACAGTTTGAACACTGATTCAAATTTAATATGTTTCTCCCTGATGGGTTTAGTGTCCATCAGACCTGGGAAAAGAGCATCTGACAAACCTAAAGATTAACTGTGTTCTAAGAAAAATGAGTGAAAAATATTCAGCAGAGGAGTATTTAACAGATTGAAACACATAAATTTGTCAACAAACTGTACTCTCCATGTACACGAAATTATGAAAGGCTTTTTAAGTACAATTTGAATTATACACTCTGCAATATGAATATATCAACTTATCGTTTGTTAGCCAATCATTTGGAAGAAAAGGATGGATTATATTTCCATGTCAATCTGCTTCTGATTCAGTAGTTAGGGTGATATATTGTGAGGCATCATGTTAAAAAATGAGCTGGAAGAGTAAGTGCGAGCCATTTCCCGCTGTGCCCATTGAGATATAATTGGTCCTATTGACAACATTTAGGATTGCATTGATTTTTTTTCTTTATCTCTAACGTACTTTTTCCCCACCCATCCCAACTATACTATGAATTTTAAAATAATTTCTAGGGAAAATCTATATAAATTTCACCTTTCTTATATGTATTTAAATTGTAATATTGACAGAATTAAACCTGGAAATAAATCATGCCACCTAAAGATTACCTGCATTGTCTAAGGCCACCCTAGTAAAAATTCCATGTATTAATAATAATAGCATTATCCTTATTTTATAGATGATAAAATTAACTTTTAAAGTTAAATAATGTGTAGAAGGGAGTACAACTAGTAAGTGGTCACAATGCAATGTAAGCCCACTTGTATCTGACTTGGAAGTCTATATACTTCTGTACCATAATATACTTGTAAATGACAAAGGACAGACCCTTACTATCCAACTCTGGTTGTATTTCCTAACATACAACCTGCCTGCTTTTCCAGTTATTACAAGCGTCTAAAACTTCTCTGCTCTTTTAGACTGTAAGCTTCTTATGTGCAGGAACCACAGTGTATGAGTTTTGCTTAACACTAGCCTAGGTGAAACATGAGTCAAGTTCTCAAATACTATGTTGTTTCCTTCTGCTCATTTTAAGATTGGCCTTCCAAATAAAATTAATCAGAGTTGTTTTTCTGATCAACTGGCAGTGATGGGAACCATTATCTTTATAATGAGTTTCTTCTGAAGAAACTGCCTCTATTAGAAGGAGAAAATATGATTATATAGCCATTTTTTTTCTGGTAATAATTTGCATCAATTACAGTGATTTGATAAGTATAAAAGATCCTTGTGCATTGACATCTCTATGTTCTATTCACTTCAACCTGCTTCACCTCCAAGAACAATGGAAAGTGAGAAAACATGGCATCTGCCATTTCCACATACAAAGCCTGGCCTATTATATTGTCTCTATTAATGGCAGACTCTAAGAGAGCTCTTTGTCATTATCAGCTAATCAAAACAGAAGAGTACCCATTATTCTCTCTGCCCACCCCATGTTCCCTCCCAACAAAATGAGCTAAACAATATTTAGGTCACACTGTTTCATGTCTACAAGATGGGGAAAATAAGAATGATTTGGGGACACATTTTAAATGTTAACCTCTGTTCTGTCCCATTTAGTCTGTGTCTGGGAGGAGGCCATTAGGATTAACTAAACAACCACCTTCTATACATTCACGTAAACATACATGTCTGTGGAGTCCTCTTCTTCCAAACTAGGAGATACGAGTATATGCTGGAAACAACACTTCAGCATTTTGTCCTTGAGGTCCCTCCTTTCTATTTGCTGCTGTGCTGGAAGGAAGAAGCATATGGATCTGTAGACACAAGAAACGTGGATTGGTCTGCTGATTATCAACAGCTGCCCAACCTTAGGCAGTTTGTTTAGCATCTTAGCCTCAATTTCCTGTCCTCTCCATGTACGAGGATTGATAAGGCCCTTCTATGCTATGCCATAAAGTGTTGAACAGATCTCACTCATAATAATTGTTGTTTAATAGTATACCAGGTCAGTAAGAGTAATTGAGGCTGGACAAATGTATTTCTCCCTTAGTCCACTAAGACAAATTTTGATGTTTTCTAGAGGACCTTCCTTTTGTTCTCTAGGAAAGAAAATGAGAAATAAAACCTACCTACATTGCTTTGGCACCTCAGGAAATACCATGAAATCTGGACTCTTCCTTTATGCTGTTTGTCTTGTCTGTTGGTGGTCCAATCAGTCATTTCCCATCCTGCTGCATCTCCTCCTTACACAGAGCAATCTCAATTTAAAAGGAAGCTTTAAAAGAAATCATAGTCCCCAGATCTTACCAAAAAATAGTTGCTGATTTCTGCCTGTGCCCATAACGGCTTTTTTCAAGAAGGAACTTAGGTTCTTTGTCACAGGTTTCCCTGAACCCCATTAACCTGGGATGTTAGAGTTAAGTACTGGAGGACTAGATCACAACCTGTAGATGGGCTTAAATCCTAACAAGGACAATACATAGCCATTTGGCCTCAGGGAAATCACTTTATCTTCTGAGATTCTCTTCAACCTCAGAGTCTAAGAAACAGAGATGCAGGTAATTTCTGCTTCACGAGGTTGTAATGAAGTGAGATATACACTCATCCCAGGCCCTCTGGTAGAAAGGCCTCCCGAATTGCAGCTCTTGTTATATCATCACTGCTATTATGAGTGATAATGATATGCTCTAAAATGGTTAAAATCTTTGTCCATCCAGGGATACCTAGTCATCCCCCACGTTTTAGCCAGCTCTGTGTAATCCATACCCTACTTTGATTTCTCCCAGGATGCTGGGATGAAGTGAAGATTCCTCTAGGGCCCTCCTGAAGGCCAAGATCTGCCCTGTAGAGAGTTGCCTACCTTAATTAGTCAGACTGAGCACAATGAATTATTAATTGAACTTGATTAGAACATGGATCAAGAAGGCCAGATCTGATTGTCTGGTACCTCAGAATGCCTGTAGCTGCAGACACAGCAGCCTTGCTGGCTGATCTCTGCCTTCAGAGGGCACATCTTGTTTCCTTCAAAAAGGAACTCGTTCATAATTGATAAGAACTGAAAACATCTCCATTATCTACCACCCTAATTTAATAAAATATCTTGTTAACTAAAACAGTGGTGCCTGAAATAGCTATTGATTTCATCTTTCATTTGAGAGCAAGCTAATTTCCTATGGCCAGGATGGAGGGTGGGGAATCACACTGACAAAATGAGATGTACACCCAAGCCACCCAAAGTCAGATGACTCCATTAGTCAGAGCAGCCAGACACTGACATTATGAGTACTACAAACTAAGACAGCAGACTCTGTAAAACCTTTGCAAATGTGCAGCCCCCAAGGCCCATGGCTCATTACTGGAACCCACATCCTACCATCCTCTGATGAAATTAATGTGTATATTTGTTGTACGAAAAAGGAGTGTCAAGGTCTATTTAGCTCCCGGTGTGCCTTTATTTGAAACACATGATCTGACATATCCGAGGAGAAGCAGCATGTTAACTCAGGTGACATTTAGCCAAGTGATGTGGGGTGAGGCTCTTACAAAGGTCCCAAGGACCTTGATGCTGTGGTAGAGCATGTTCTGAGCAGTATCGTCGGCAGAGTTCTGCTGGGTGCTGCCAATGACTTCCACTGGAGAATTAGTTAAATTATTTTTCAGCATAATAACTTCAGGTTGTACGTCTGAAATCAATGTGTAAGTAGGACTGAATTATTCTGAAGGCTTTGAGAGAGAACCTGTACCATGCCTGTCTCCTAGTTTCTGGCGATGGCTGGCAAGCCTCAGTGTTCCTTGGCTTGTGCACACATTAATTCAGCCTTTGCCTCCATTTCTTGTGGCGTTTTCCCTGTGTCGCTCTGTTCTCTTCCTTTTGTGCCTGTCTGTCTCTGTGACTAACTTTCCCTTTCATGTAAGAACATCAGTCTTATTGGATTAGACCCACCCTAATGACCTCACCTTCACTGGACGACATCTGCAAAGACCCTATTTCCAAATAAGGTCAAATTCTGAGGTCCTAGAGATTAGGTCTTCAACATATCTTTTGGGCGTGGGACACAATCCAACAAGAAGTCATTATACACCGAGTACACTGAACACGTTCCTTAGACTTTCTTAGGGCCAAATAAAGACAAGATATTTTTCCCCATAAGTATATAATTCCTTTTAGAACAAGAATATAGACAGAAATATTATTTAGGAAACAATAATAGGCAGCATAAGACAGCATTTCCAAAAGTATGATCCACAGATCAACTGTAACAGAATCCTCAAGGTGAGGTTGGTTGAGAAATGTTAAAAACATGGATTTATTAGAACCACCCCAAAATTTCTTGAGGAAAAAAAGTCAACTGACATCTCTGTTTTCCTCCAGTCAATCTTCCTCCATCCTGTTTAATCTGGCTGGAGTGGCAACTATTGAATTTCATCCTGAAATTTTGTTTGTTTTTTATGGTGACATGAGGTAAACTGGCATCTTTCTCTTATAATATTTTCTGACAAAGTGATAACTACCTTTTCCTCTGTCAATCCTTCCTCCATGTGTTAAATCTAAAAAATCATTTATTTCTCTATAATTGCCAGGGTTCATTATTTACATATGTCCTTATTTTCTAGCACAGGGAACCCACTTGTTCTTCAAGCAGGGACACATATTTTTTTTTTTTGTCTTTATTAGCTCTTAATTTATGCATGCTAAAGGACATGACTGAGGGCTTCGCTGACCAGCCACTCAGGAAGGCTCCCCAGCTACCTGGCCACGGGACACCTGGTGGGGCAGAAGGAAGCCCAGGGGAAATAAATGTGACCTGCACGGAGCTTTTCTCTTCCCTTGGGCAGCTAAATCATTGTTTCCTTTATTCACCTTCCTATCTTGTTGCTTGTATCTTTATTGATAAGAATTTTCTTCTGCCTTAAGTGAATAATTGTTTCTATGTCTTATTTTTCACTAAATTGTGAATGCTTTAAAGTAGAAATTATATGCTATGTCTTTGCTTTGTGAAATCTAGATTCTAGTGCAATGCCAGGCGCAGTGTGCATTCACTGAAGTGAATTGCATTGGCCTATTTTTTTAATAATACAAATAGCACATGTAATTGTAGAAAATTCTGGAAATGTGGAAGTCTAAGAAGATTTAAAAAATCCTTCCACTATAAAGCAACCAACTTTATTCTTAATATTTTTAAAATTCATTTCAAATAAACATAGTTGGCTATCAGGTTCTACATACAATTGAATACTTTTCATAATGCTAATGTTATATAAACATTTCCCCCTGGAATTATAAACATAAAATATAACTATTTTCATGGCTGGCTTATTATTCAGTAGATGAATGCCAGAACAATTATTGTATCATTTCCAGCATTATTTTAATATAAATTATAACATGAGGAACATCTTTGTGTATAACTTTCTGAAATTGATTTAAAAGCCCTTCAACTGCAAATATATACATATATATATAAACAACCTTTGTAATTAAATAGATATTTAAAAATTAGAAGAAATAACTGTTTGTATTGTGATCAAATTTGTAGTATGCAATGTTGGGCAAATTGAGCACCATGCAAAATCCTGGGGAAGGGGTGAATGGACACTGAAATCCAGCCTTTTTTCCACGAGCCAAGCTGAGCATTGGAATCTGTATCTGTCCGTTGACTTTCTTTATCTGACTTTTTTTATCTAAAGGAGATATCATCTGCTTAACAAGCTGAGAGTGCCCATCTGGAGAGAGTGCCTTTTGTCTGATTAGGACAAATCCTTCCTATAGAGGCCTGTTGTAGCCCTTACAGGATTCTTCATGGGGGGGTGGGTGTATGGGGAGGGGTACAAGCTGACTCCTTAGTTCCTCTAAAAATATAGCTTTTAAAAAATTGTTTTACTTGTACAAAAAATGGAGTACATGAGAAATTTGATTACATGCATATAGAGCATAATAGTCAAGTTAGGATAGTCAGGGTGTCCATCTCCCAAGTACAATACATCTTTGTTAAGTATAGTCATCCTACTCTATTATCAAATGTTGAATTTATTCCTTCTATACAACTGTATGTTTGTGCCTTTTAACCTACTTGTTTTAATCCTCACCCCCCACATGCTCTCCTTTCCCAGTCTCTGTTATCTTTTTTTCTACTTTCTACCTTTATGTGTTCAAATTTTTTACCTTCTGTATATATGCGAGAACATACAATGTTTGTCTTTTTGTGCCTGGCTTATTTCACTTAAGGTAATGACCTCCAGTTCCATCCATGTTGCTGCAAATGACATGATTTTGTTCTTTTTATGGCTGAATAGTATTCCATTGTGTGTATGTACCATGTTTTCCTTATCCATTCATCATTGATGGACTCAGGTTTTCTTTCTTGAAAGAACAGGGATTACATTATCCTGTGCAGCTAAGGTGTAGAAATATCCGATGAACAGCACTGTCTGTCTGCAGTGATGGGTGGCAAGGGCCTCTGAAGATTTTTCAGTTGACAGTCAAAGCCTTCCACAATTTTCTGTTCTGCCTTGTCACTCACTGCAGTAGACCTGAGCCCCCTCCTCCTCATGTCCACTTGCAGGTCTCTGCTGATTTTTCTCACTCAGCTCCCTCATCTGCTTCTCTTTGCCCATATAAATCTTCCCAGTCATTAAAGGCTTAGTTCATCTCTGCTGTGAAACTTTTTCTGGTCTTTCTAATTCTTGATTATCAATGACTTCCTCTCCTTTGAATTCACATTAATAACATTTGTTTTTATTTATTTATTTTTTTGAGAGTAAGCCTGCTAAATGTACAAACTTTGGAGCCATTTAATCTAGATTTAGACTTGGTCTATTGCTTGCCTGCAGAGAGGCAGTGACAATGTTTTCTAACCTATGCCTCAGTTTCCTCATCAGTAAAATAGGATAGCAATAGCACATTGTTGCTTAGAGTTCTGGTGAGGAGGAACATCTTAACGACTAATTCAGTGTGGCAGCTGACAAATAGTGTTTTTATTTGTTGGTAGGTTTTAAGATTATATTCCTTTTTTACCCAATGATTCTTTAATTTTTTGAAAGCAGAAATTACATCTTATATTTGTTCTTTATTCTTAGAGATTCTTGCACAAGACAGATGCTAAGTAAGTGTTAGTTGGTTAAGAGAAGGCATGCACGTGAACTTTTAGGGATTGGTATAAGCAGCTGATTTGGTGTCTTTTTTTCCCCAATCAGTCAATATTTATAGGGCCACATTATATTCCAGGCGTGGGAATAAAAGAAGAGTCATTTTCCTGGACTCAGGAACCCATTTAAACGGGCTAATGGATAGATGTAGTGAGAAAAGTGCTATGAGAATGCCGAATACAGGTAGGAAGCCTAGGAGCCCAGAGCGGGGACATCTGCCCCAAGTACATAGGGGAGGTTTACACAAAGCCAGAGCCAAGCTCACAGTTGTGGCATTTCTGACCAGGGAGATATCTATCTAACACTAAGACCAAAATGAAAAGTGCAACTAGATGACCTAAAACTTTCCTCAAAGCCTTCGCTGTGATTACCATGCCAGAGGGAGGATCCCATCAGAAAGAATGGTGTTTCCTATAGTGCAAGAGGGTCTCAGATTTACCCAACTCATTATAGTGCTATTTTTCTCTTGTGTATGTACAAACAAAGAAAAGCAGTCTTTTTGCATATGGTTAATTTGCCCAGCAATCACAACCCCAATGAAAGAAAAGTACGGGAGTATATTCATGACCGTTTTAGCTAAGGCGAATACTTCCATTTGTTGCCCACTTATGAAAGAGTCAGGCACTGAACAAGGTATTGCGTAATTGCAGGATCATATTAAAGAAGGCAATTTAATTGCAATTAGAGTTAAAATAATTTATTTATGAAGTGCCAGAATATGCATTTATGTCCCATCATTCATTTACGTACAGTCTGGTGCTGTGTGTGCCCCATTAAATTGTAAAATACGAGGTCATTAACCTGCACTTCTACTTGCAATCATGTTACTAGATTGTGTTCTGTTCCTCTCTGTTTGGTATAGCATCATTTAGCCCTTTTGAATCATTTATCTGTAGTTATTTAATTCCTCTGTGGTCATCTAAAGATTTTTTTCACTGCTAATTAAGCAGATATGACCTGTGCTGAAGGCAGTTGGCTTCCCGTGGACATCTGTTGAGGATCCAAAATTGTCAGACCTTTTTAGTTCTCACTAGTTTTTCATATTTGCTTTTTGTCGTTAATGATTCAAGAAGCTCAATGCATCAAAGTATTGGCCATCAAAGTATTGAGGGTCTTTACACAGAGCACTTGTCACATGATCAAGTATGCTATGGTTAAAGTGTGAAAACTAAATTCTGAAGCTGAGATAACATTTAACTGTCTGTTTATTATTCTTATTGCATTGATTCAAAGACTTGGAAGTCCGATATAAGTCCCCTACCCCATGCCAGTTGAAAGTCCTGTAGGTAGCAGAGCAGACGAGCAATACAGTTTATTGAGTTCCTTTCACTGATGCAGCAGAAAATATTTAGTTAGGATTTCATATTCATGGCTCCAGTCAAAATTCTCAACAACTCTACACTGCATTTTTCAGACAAACTAGCTGAAGTACAGAGAGTTTGTGTAAGTCCTTTAGCTGGGATTTAAACCCAGTCGTATTGGACTCCAAAGCTCTTTGGAATGTCTTACATTCCGGGTGTCCTTGTATCATCACTATATGAAAAGTTGACTTTTGATTTCACAGAAACAGATTATCCTAATTTAAACATCTTGCCTTTGTCCTCCTCCTTCTGATTAATAGCCTATTATTAACCACTTATTGATTGCTTAAGTCATCCACACAGAGGTTAATCAGAAACTGAAAGATGAAATAAAAGGTAATTGCAATCAAATTTCAACCATTGGTAACTCTTGGGGAGTGAGTGTGTGTGTGTGTGTATGTGTGTGTGTGTTCTGAAAAGTTGTTGGCATAGATGAAACAGTATGCCTGCATTTAAGTATTTGGATTCTGTGTGGCTTGCCCCATTCCCTACATGTATTCCAGCCCTGCAGGATTGCTGCTTCATACTTCCTCATCTCTGAATGATGTACATCCTAAAAGGCCTGACCTTTGTCCCTATACTATACATTTTTGTCTGAGAAGGTGCCTGCACCAAGGAATGGGAGTCTATCAAGTGCTGAGAGCATGTCTACATTCCCGCTCTACATTCCCCAAAGCAAAACAGAGGGAGACTCTGCTCTCTAGTAAGCTCTCCGCAGAGTTGATAATGTCTATGATGCAAAGTTATTTTAAAAGCCAGGCAGAAAATTAGATACGTTTCTAGGTGTGAAGTGCAAAATAGGATACAGAACAATTGAAAGTAGTCAAAGTATTAGGGTGTGAAATTGGGGGTATATTTCTTTCATTGTGTATCATATATGTATAAAAAATAATGTTTGTGAAATAAATTAAAACCAAATATGAAGTGAACTGTCCAAATAAAAGAAAAACATATTAAATGTCAGCATTTCTTTGGGAGATCCCTCCATTTTGTGCAGAAATGAAGAGCAGTAGTTGCCCCATCCTAAGTGATTGAGATCTGCCTTCTCGCTAGCCAGAGCGGAACTGTCAGGGGATGTTTTCAGAGAGGATTTCCAGAAAGGTTACCTCGTTAGGAGTATTCCTACATTCTTGAGGACAAAAAGGTACATAAATAGTTTCATGAGAGTTTAATTAAGTCAATTTTGTATAAATTAAAATGACACATATATTTTACCTCTCACAAGGCTGTTTGCATATTTGCAATTGCAAAAGGAAAGGGTTTATCCCTCCATGAAAAGATCTCAGAACAATAACTGCTATTTAAAACAGTAGTTAAATGTTCACTTAATTTCATGATAGTGACACATGGTTTCAGTTATTTTATGCTCATGTGAACAATGTGAGCATGTGTCAGACACATACAGAGTTGAGAAAATGGAGACTTTCAGGTTCTATCATTGGTCCATTCTTGAACTATAAGGAAATGACGAGAAAGAATTTGAACCAAGGCCCACCTCCCAAAGGCTGGCTTTTTAACTTTTTTCCCTATAGCATTCTAAAGACAATGGGAATTTTTATATATTCCTTGGCTGTGAGAAATTCTTCCTAGAATGAGAAACTTGATGTGGAAGGAAAAGCACAAGCTCTGCAGCCAGAAACACCTGACTGTGAATACCAGCTACATGATATCGTAATAATTGACTTAAAATTATTTTAGCCTGTTTCCTCAACTGTAAAATTAAGATAAAAATTCCATCCTTGAAAATTTGCATATGGATTATAAACTAATACAGAGAAACTAACACAGTGCCTGGCACATATTCAGTGATTTACAAATGGGGCCAGCAGGTAGATTTGAAGATGTCATCAAGGATTAGTCGTAAAAGACATATTAGATGAAAGAAGTTGACAATCCTATAGATATTAAGAATTCTTGCTTCATTATTATTTAGTAACAATAATAAAGTCATATTTTCACAGCATTCAATTTTGATACCCGGCGCAATGCTGGATTTACCCTGGGAATGATAGTGTATTTTACTAGATGTTTAAGGATATGGGCATTTTGTTTAGTATCCAAAATTGGGACTATTGACTGACCACAGGCCAGCAATCATATTTTAAGTTAGGTTAGTTGATGACAAACTAGGAAAAAAAAAAAAGTTTCACTTTTGACATTGTAAGTGGCATCAGGCAGGGGCAGTTGGTGATCGGCATAAAGAAAAGAAAGGCTCAGGTGTTTAATAAGCAATTAAATGGTAGATGTGAATGCCAGAAGGCCTAAGTACTTTATCTTAAAAGTACAGAGCTCCAAAAAAAGTCAAAGGTTTGAAGCAGCAAGATCTTCTGTGCCAAGGCAATGATATAGATTGCAAAAAAGCAGGACCCAGAGACAGAGGATGAGAAGATCAGGATTGATCATTGGATCTATAAAATTCTCTGATTACAGTGAACCCTCTGGACTGGGAAAAATGGCTCTATCGTCCCACTTAAAAAGCAGGTTTTTACTTTCCACAGAGAGCCCATAGCCTGCCCTGGCTTCCTGTTGTGGTTTGCTCAGCATCAATTGGGCCACCACGGCTTTCAGAGAACACTTGAATTGTGTGAGTGTTGATACCAATGTAGCACGGTTTGCTGAGAGATTTCCAGCTTTACTGTTGAGTGAGACGCTGACACTGGGGAGCACTTTGCGCTTTTTACAGATAAACTCTTTCAGGTCACCCAAAGATGAGGGGCTGAGAGAAGCTTCACCCACATTCCCAGAGAGGTTTAGTATTTGTATTTATAAGCCCACTCCCTCAGCAGCTTCTTCAGCTCATAAGCATGTGGAGCTGTGGGCTCAAGAACAACTTTTGCTTGTAGGTTTCCAGAAAGGCTAAATGGATATGTTGGCTTCATTGACAGCAACATCAGAAACTCCCCCAGGAGTTGGAAAGGCCAGCAGGCTGGGAAACTCTATACTTAGCAAAAAACAATTGAACACATAGAAGTTGCACTTGTCAGAGCTCATTTTTCTCAAGACAGAATAATCCCTGGGGTATGCTAGGTAAACAGTTCCATCAGAGAATTTTGCTGAATTCCTCCTAGTCAGTGAGTAAACAATTGGCCCCTACAGAACATATGTGCCATGGCACTATATTTTGACAAATAGATTAACTCAATTCCCATCCTGAATCCCCACTGGGTTTTGTTTTGTTTTTTACTTTTGGCAAATACCTAACATTCCTTCTGCTATTAGTTTCGGTAGGACTTTTAGTTAGTTTAACAGTCTAAAATAAGTTTATGGCCAAAAATTATGTGTGGTCAGAAATGACAGTGAACTTGATAAGAAATTTAGTAATTTATTCATGCAACAAGTATTCATGGTGTACTTATTACATCTCAAACGTGCTAATCACAGAGACTACAAAGATGTATAACATCATATTCTGCCTTCAAGGAGCTCATTGTCCAGAAAGAGAAATAATTATACAGACATTTATAGTAGAGACAAGTGTCCTTAGGGTGAAAATAGAGAGAACATGTCTAGGAGAACCTGGGAAGGCTCTGGAAGGAAATAACTGTTGAGCTAAGATAAGAATTATTAAGAATGAGAGAGCAAAAAGAAGGGGAAGAGAGTTCCAGCTAAAGGTAAGAAACCCAAGATGAGAGTCATTTTGACACAATGGGGAGCATTAGGTAGTTCACGTGGCAGGATCATGGAGTTGACGGTCCACATGGAGAGAGTTGCAGTTTATGGGCTGTTCAGGGCCAGATGATGCAGGCACTGGCAGAGCCTGTCTATGCTTACGATTTAGAGAGAAGCAGTGCCCTGTCTCCCAGCCATGAAGCTTATAGAAATATGTGTTATGACACAGATGATATTTTCAGTCTCACATGGCAGTAAAAGGGTCCATGGTCCATCTCCCCACCCTGTGGGAACATAGGCAGTCGCCCCATCCCATTCTTCCTCCTTACAAGGAGTCTCTGGACATAAATAAGGGAGAGTTTGGAGGTTGCTGCAGTGTACACAATAACATGTGTAGGGGTAAGATGTGACCTGGAGAAACAAACTGTACATGTCAAAACTGGTAGATTCCTAAGACATTCATGGCAATGAAAGTAAAATTGTTTTATCCAAGGCCCCAGAATAGGCTTTATAATAGAAAAAAAAAATAGTGTCTCTAACATTTTGAAAGGATGACCATGCTCTTGAAGACCACACTGCTTGGGTCTCAAAGGCTGATACATGTGCAAATTCATTAGTAAAATGACCACATTGATGTAAGAGAAGACATTTGATGCAGGATATATGTACATGCTGCATGTTCAGGACATTAGCAATACTTCAGTAACCACTTAGAAAAGATGCTAATTCCTCAAAGAATCAAATATTCTTCTATAAATGCAGAGTGCACCCAGTTCTAGAGAACTATTTATTAGGAAAAAAAATCTAAGGTCATCTTCTAATTCTGGAGAGTATAAACACATTCATGATTAGAAATTATCTATTACGGCATTATTAGACTTTAGATATCCTTTTGTTTATTCCTGAAACTTAACCTCTATTTTATCCTATTTGAGGATCAGTAAGGATCCATAAACCCCTACCATGTAAGGGAAGGGGAGATCCAAGCCCCGATACTCATTGTGATCTTACAGCCAAACACACACACACAAGCCCTACTTGGAAGAATGTATAAAGCAATACTTTATATTTTGAGTTTGATTTGCCATTATAAGCCACATAACCTTGGAAAATTGGGAGTAGCTACTTTTCCCTTCTCTGCTCTAATTTCCCATACTAATGTTGAGGCCTCAATTCTAGACTCTCAAGGGCCCACAGGACTACCCGTGGGCTCACCCAAGGAAAATCCTCTGAATCTATTTTTCCAACTTATTCTCAACCAAGTCTCCTTAAACCTTAAATACCTTTTGGTCTTTCATCACCAGAAATATCTCTTCTCATCCTTTCAAACTCAAACTCTGTAGTAACATCTAGCTCCTTGCTAGAGGGGAGTAGGGAATCAATTTTGTTCCTGAGGTGCTGGGAAAGAGGGAGAATTGTTAGGTCAATGAGGGTACTGACCCTTCAAATATAAATTGAGTGAGATAAGGTGAATTGTGGATATGGTTAATTCTTGGTTAACCTGATTAATGGATTACAGAGGAGAGAGTAAAGTAGAAAGAGCAGCTTTTGGGGTCTGAAGACTCAAGATTTGGTTCTCCCACTCACTTAGAATTCAAATGGGAAAGGTGCTGTTTATAGCTTCAGCTGTCTTATTTATGTAGTGGTGGTATTAATCATAGCTATCTCCTGGGATCCCAGTTGAGATCAAATGGGAAAATTGAAAGTACTATGTAAATGGTGGTTATCTTTCCTGTTGACGCTCTGGGAATTGTTATTTACAGTCTGATACAGTTATTTTAAAGACAAACAGGCCTCCATGTGCTATGCTGCCTTCTTTGCATCAGTTAAATTGCCTTTAACCATGAAAAAGTGACTGGAGAAGACATTTGCTGCATGTCCTGAAACACGCAGCATGTACACATATCTTGCATCAAATGTCTTCTTTGGGGAGGATCAAAACCATTTAATTATAAAAACAAAAGACTGTGATAACCAATCACTGACAGAGGATAGTAATATCCATCATTCAAGGGAGATTGGAGTGATGACTTGGACTTAATGATAACAGAACTTGCAATAGGTAATATTTTCCTGTTAGTATGCATTGAGCCTTCTGCAGTGGTGAATGGATAGTTGTGTGCAAAGAGATGCCAATATTACTATTACAGTTGGAGTTGTAGTAGTAGTAATATCAGCAGCCGCAACAGCAGCAATAATAAATAGTAATAGCAACAATAGTATTTGAGTTTCTTCTATATGCCAGGTACTGTAGTAAGTACTTTGTATTCATGAGCTCATTTAATCTTAAAAAAATTATAATGTGTGTGCTATTATCATTCTCATTTTGTAAATTATAAAACCAAGGCTCAGAAAAAATGAAATAAATTGTGTTAAGTTTACACAACCGGTTAATGTTTGATGGAATCTGAATCTAGAACACTATGATGCCAAACCTTATGCTATTATCCAACATATTATTATTGCTGCTTAAATATTTACCTTAGAGAAACTAGGGCAGCTTTCTTGACATCATAATAATTTAATATTAATAAATAAAACCAGTTTACTTGGATAGAAACAAATCAACATTCTGGATATTCAAAAATTTATGAAATATCATAGAACCTTATAGCCAGATGGGGATTTTCAAGATCATTTAGCCCATCCAGTTTTCTTTTCTACTTGATTCTGGGACATGCTGGAGATCATGGCTTTTTTTAAAATAAAGATTTTTATTTCTAATTTGAATGAACCAATATTGCTTTCTCCAGGTAATGAGGACAGAAAATGAGCCACATTAACGCTATTCCAACTTCTATCTCCAGCTGTATCTAATGACTTACATCCATGAATTTTTTCTGACTTGCACTTTGTAGGCCTTTATGAGTTGAGCTTGCCTTGCAATAGAACTATCACAAGTACAACATAAAATCCATCTTCCAACTCTCAGTCTATGAGTTCCCCAAGGCCATTCGGCAAATTGATATTACGGCTGGGACTAGACCTTTTTCTTCCTTAACATCCCAACCTAAAAGTAATGACATACATTAATACTTCCTGAATTTGCCTTTTTTCATATCATTGTTTTGCTTTTAATTATGGGCAATTTACCATGTACTCATGTTCAAAGCAAATTATCATGACAAATTTTCTCTGCTGGTAAGAAGCCCCAGTAATTAAAACACACTCCCCGACATACACACACTCACACAGCCAATTCCTCTGTGGAGGCCTCAGGCATGTACATGGGTTTTCATAACCACACTCTGATTTGCCAGGAATAGACCCAGACCATGACTCTGTCTCATGAGCTTCTTTAGACAAATTTTCCATCACTGCAAATGCCTGAAGTCTCAGCATCTTCTGGCTCTTTTTGTTGAACATGACAATAAAAACACATTCACTGGATTATTTAATAGCTTTCTGACATGGTGATATATACTCATTTATTTTTCCTGCAGAGACTTCCTGCAGTTCTTGGCCTAAGTCTATCAGCTCTGATGAAACATATTATATACTCTTAATGTGGATTTTATTATGAGGTTTTTATATAGGAGAATATTAAGCCACCTGAAAACACTTATGTTTTTAAACCCTGCTTTATTGGGTTTGGGATTTTGCTGAGCCTGTTTTTGTTTATCTGTCTTCAGCAGATCTGTTATATTTTTGTGATTAATTATAATAGCTTTATTTCATGATTCAGTACATTTATAATAACATTTCTCATTCATGATCATTCATCACTCAAGTGTGGAGGGCCTGCTTTCTTTTTCTAGGTTGTACTTTATCAATTTAGCATAGAAAATAACCTGACAATTTTTCACCTTCAGATAGATGTATCTAGATAACAAGTTAGACTCACAAAGTTTGTCTTCCTCACTTTTACTGTGGCATAAATTAAGATCATAAGCACATTAAATGTTAGAATTCTCTGTTGAGTAAAACTTTTCTTTCTGATTGATAAATACATTTACATAAAAACTTTAAAAATAACAGCATATTTACAGAAACTCATAAAATAAACTTAAGCTGTGGAAAGTCACAAATATTAAATTATTTGTTGAATTTGGCTCATTTTATGGTACATTTCCTTCCAGTGTTTTGGGGGTTTTTTCTGTGTATATTTTCTGTAAACATATTAATGAAATGGTATAGTTGGAAAGACTAGAGAAAAATGCAAGATAAATATAGAATAATTAATTTGTGTTCTCTACAAACTATCAAAATGAATGGTCTGAACAACAATCATACTGAATGTTGGGCTACATTGCCCTACGAAAGTTTTTTAATCTTTGGAAAATTGGGCTTTAGTGAGTCTCTGAGACCCTGGAAATTGAATATGTACATACATTTTCTTCTGATGTATCTACAGATTAGTCAGATTCTCAGTGGAGTTCATGACCTGACATTGTAAGTATCATTAATATAATAATTTATTTATCTGTAAAATGGAAGGAATTTGATTTTGTTTCCTCTAACACCCGTTTCAACTTTGGATTTCTTACCTCTCTTCCTGTGCAATAATATATTGTTTGCTATTTCTTTAAGAAGTCGCCCATAGAAGAAAAATTATCCACACAAATGCAACTAGATGATTCCTGAATGGGAAAAATAAATTGTCCAAACTCTCCTTCTATATCTGCGGGGTACTGGATTGCAAAGTGTTGCAAAGGTCCTTTGTAAAGGAATCTTAAACTGTGAGGAGAAGGGGGCAAGGGTGCAGAATACACACACAAAATCAAGATGGCCACCAGAGTTGATTTGGAACTCTGAATTAACTGAGCCAGGTGGGAGAGGGTGACATTTGCTTATCGGTAAAGGGGAAAGGTCTCAGAGGAATTATAGTGGATAAGGAAGTAAAATCAGGAATTTTAGAATCATAGAAATAATTTAAAAAAGAGAAATCACAGCACGGTTCTATAGAACAAGCAGCGTGGACTGATGGACCAGTTCTCCCACCTGTAGACTGTGCAATCTTTCATGGAAATCCTGCTACATTTAATGGACACATCAACTGAGTCAAGGTCTCCTGGTTCTAAGATTTTTCTCTACTATTCTATTTCTTACACAGGACACTCTTTCTAAAACAGCAAATTCAGATTATCTAAAAAAAAATTAAAGCTGCTGAAATGTATTGGTTAAAGTAGAAATAATTTTTTGAAAAGAATAAAGGAGGTTAGTTGGGGGCTTTCACAATGAAGTCATTGCAGCTGAGGAACTGCTACACCGAACGGAGAGAGAACGGATCACAACTTAGCAGTCAAGAGCATTAAAAGGTATTCACTGAACATCAGTCCAAATGCTGATTCCTCTTCACCTATAGTAAGAAGTGGTGTGCATCTTTGAGTGATGTGGTATTTCCTGATCTATGTGTCTGCAACAAGGAAGAAGCTACACCTGTAAAGCAAGGGCCATTCTCAGCATAAGCACATGAAATATTAAGATGTAAGGCCTCTGAATGCTTTTTTTCAGATTTCTGCCACCACAGAATAAATAATTGCACTAAAATCGTTAAGGAGAAGCAGATTGGCATAAACCATTGAAAGCAGAAGGATAAATTTCAAGTCTTAGCTCTACTACTCAGGAGCTATACAGTTAAGTCATAGTTTCTTCTATGGAATGTGAGGATAGTTCAAAGTTTAATGAGATGATAAGTATGACAGAACATCATAAAAGTCTTTAGAGATGTTTAATCTCATGCTTACTCAAAAGTAAGCAATTTGTCCCTGGGATTTGCAATGTGCAGAGACCATTTAGAGGTTAAGTTTGCACTAAGTAAATAGATGTGTGCTCAAGTGGGAAACAGCAGTGGTCTCTCTCTTAGATATTCATCCTAAAGTACAGCTCAAGGCAGCCAAGTCTCCAGCTCTCAGTGTGAGGCCCATCAGAAAACCACCAGGGCCTGACCCTCACCTAGTGTGGAGATTCTTTCACTAGCGTTCCTTTTATAGCTTCTCTGGGTCAACTGGACTGAGAGCAGGTGGGAAGAAACCACAATTCCTGAGATGCTCCAGCAGCTCCCAGAGCCTGGCTATGGAGCAAACATCCATCCTCATGATCTACTATCTCATGTGAAGAAGACAATTTAGCTTATTTAGGAAAAAAAAAATCACTGACACCAAAATAAATGTGGCTCCCTTTATTCACATCTTAGCAGCAGAATGTGGTGGAAAGTGCTCTGGCCCTGAAGGTAGGGTGCCTGGTTTACAGGCTGGTCCTACCACTAGCTCCTGTTGTGAACTTTGTGAAGTTACTAGGCTTCTCTGCCTGTTTCCAAAAGTATGAAATATCAAAATTATATATTATCCTCTCTTTCTCCATTTATGGGAACTTAGTTGACACCATTCTCTCAAAATCCTCATTAAATGAGAATCACAGGAGGTGATATTGCAGAAAGAGAGAATTCTTTCCTTGGGGTAAGTGATAGGCATGAAAGAACATGAACTTTAGAAACAACAACAAAAAAAATGTTTGGCTTTAGATGCAGCTTCCTTACATACATGTTAGGTCATCTTGAAAGATTTTGTTTAGCTCTATTTCTCTGTTCCTAAGAAACTAAGGAACTATCATCTGTGTGACGGATTTCTCTCTTTTTTTTTATAATGCTACAATCTCCTATAAAAGAGGGTTCAGTTGGGCATTAACTGTGTAAAAGCACAGAATTCTTGATTCAGTTTCTTAGTGCATCTCTGGATTTTTGAGATCAACAAATCATAGAAAATCTACGGTATATATGAATGTTAAAGACAACTTCATGTATATTCATTTGAGGGGAGGAGATATTTCATTGTGAGATCTAATTTCTCTGTGGGTTAAAAAAAACCCAAATAGATGAGTTAATATTAGAAATGAGCAAGTAGCCAATAGAAGAGCTATTATAAAAGAGAAGCAAGCAGTGGAGATCTGCTTTGTTTGGTTTGGTTTGAGCAATGTAAACTTGGGCAAACATGTAACCACATTGGGCTTCAGCCTCCTCTCTCAGAAAATGAGACAGGTTAATTTAAGGCCTTTTGCAGCTTTGACATATTATAAATGTATAATCCTAAAATATCATTTCTAAACTTTGGTGTGGATTATTGTTTACCCTTTAAAGAAGATACAGATTGTAAGCTAAATCCCAGTGGGCCGCATGAATTATTGACTATAGATCCAGCTGAATGAAGCCACCTCCTCAGGGCTCTGATGAATGGATCTCTGCAGGAGAAACTTAACATCTCAGCAACCAGCCAATGTATGTTCTTCCCACGGCCTTCTTCTCCTGGGTGGGCAGATGTGTGTGTGTGTGTGTGTGTGTGTGTGTTGGGGGGGGTGTTGTTTATGGACTTCTCTCAGTTGGAGTTAATCATTTGGAAACTCACTTAATTCTAGTGACTAGAGTCAACAACCACAAAAGTAACAAAAAAAAAAAAACAACAACAAAAACAACAACAACAAAAAACTTCTCTATCACCCAGAAATACCAGACTAAATTTAACCTGTGGCGTAAGCAATTCTCTAGGGTACTGGCCCCCAAACTGCACAAGCTAATAAAGAGGATTTTATTGCACAAACAAATCTTTTTGCATCTTTTGACAATTATTGCTCAGGTGGAAAAAGAGTCACTTTGCTCCCAGAGAAAAGAGCAGAGGGTACGAGTGACTGAGAGAGAGGAAACATTGGTCCTGTTCAGGGCACACTGAAATCTGAGCACACCTTGTGATGAGTCTCGGTAACTTTCCCACCAGCTTGCTTCCTCTGGGCTCCATGTGGTACGAGCCCATCTAGCAGGAGAGAGTGGGCTCAGCAAAGAGGTGCTGTGCAACTTATAGCCTAGGAACAAACACAGATCCGTAACTGGATAAATGGATGAAAAGATAATATGAGACAGAGGCAGTCCTGAGGTCACCCTTCAAGCATCTGTATCTTAGTGGGCCTCAATTATGAAGATAATAAACTACTTAGAATTGAATTTTTCTCTTTTGAAACAAACTCATAAAAATGAGTACTATTAATAAAGCAACCACACAATATAATGAGTCATTTCTTAGAATAGGATTCAAATGCAAATATATTCACCCCTTTTACTGACACATGATAACTATGTATATTTTGTAACAGTGTAGCTGAGTTCTCTCTTCCTTCTTGCAGTAGTCTTGCATATTTAGCTGGCCAGACACAATTATTTTTTTTTTCTTTTTAAATAGTACATGACCTTCAGGACCAGCGGGGGTCAACGGAGAATTAAGAATTAGAAGACCTTTTTCTACCTACTACTTAGAATCATCCTTAAACACTGCAGTTAACTTCAGTGGACCTTCATTTTCTCATTTGTAAAATGGGAGCCTCAAAGATTCTTGGGAAGATTATACAGGATGAGGGATGTAAACAGCATTGTAATTTTTAAGTAATTACACCGAAATAAAGACATAAAGGAAAGATTTGTAGATTCCAAAGGCTCTATAAATAAAGCTTAAATGATAAGGACATTATACAGAATATATAATGAACTACTATAAATCAATACAACTTAAGTAGAAGTGGGTTTAGAGGACACGAGCACTCAATTTATAGAAATAGAAGTAGAAATAAACAATGCACAAATGGCCTACTCGAAGAATTTATGACTAAGACCCCAAAGGCAAATACAGCAATAACAAAAATAAATAAATGGGACTTAATTAAATTAAAAAGCTTCTGGACAGCAAAGGAAATAAACAACAGAGTAAATAGACAGCCTACAGAATAGGAGAAAATATTCACAAACTATACATCTGATATAGGTTAATATCCAGAATCTACAAGGAACTCAAACACATCAAGGACAGAAAACAAAATAAGGACAGGAAATAAAATAAGAAGTGGGATTCATCACACTAAAAGCTTCTGCACAGCAAAGAAAACAATCAACAAAATAAAAACGAAACTTACGGAATGGGATATGCAGCCATTAAAATCTTGCCATTTTCAACAACATGGACATGGAGGACATAATCCTAAATGAAATAAGCCAGACATAAAAAAACAGATACCATATGATCCACCTTATATGTGGGCTCTAAAAAACTCAAACTTATAGAAAGCAGAGAGTTGAAAAGTAATTACAAGGGCTAGGGGGTAGGAGAAATAGGGAAATGCTGATCAAAAGGTACCATTTTTTAAATATAAGATGAACAAATTCCAGGTATGTAAGGTACAACATAACTGGTGATGAAAGAGTTAATTTGATTGTGGAAATTGTTATACTGTGTATATGTATATCAAGTCATTACATTGTTCACTTTTAATATATACAATGTTTATTTGTCAATTAAATATTTAAAAAAGAATTCCTTTCTCTCGATATAAATTCGGGACCATATGTTACATTTCCCTATATAAAACAAAATAATCAATCTTCCAGTTTTCTCCAGGACTTCTCACCATTCCATGAAGTATTTTTTAGATACATTTTCTTAACTTTAAATAAGTTTACAAGGAGTATTAGATCAAATCAAGTTTAATTGCCTACCAACATAATCCAATAACCTCATTTTGCTTGTATTGTTAGAGGAGTTAATTAGACCTGCAGAGCCACCAACTAAATATATTGGTTCATGCGAACAGTAAATCCAATTTCCTCTGTAAACATATTTCTGCAAGAGGAGTGTAGACAGATAAAAGATAGAGGATGCCACCTCAAAATATCAATTAAGTCCAATTATCTGCTCTTATTAGATAAAGAAGGAAGGAAATATTAATTCATTTAAGCAAATATAAATGAATGTGTATATATTATGCAAATATTGTATATTATTTGCATTGCAATTATACATAATGTATAATATAATGATATATACAAATTTATATGTACATATGTATATACCCCAAACCACACATTTATATATTCAATTATATATGTTTAATTTGACCGATATATATCATTACTTTTAAATTGTAATATGTCAACAAAAAAAGGAGTGATAAGATTTACAGCAGACCTGAGTTCGGCCAAAATCAGGAGGGAGGGAAGTTCCTTCCTGCTAGCCCATGATGCTTTGTACACATTGTCCCTAATAACTTGAGAAATTAGTTTAAGAGTGAAGAGAATTTTGTGCTTGTTGGATTTTTTTTAATCCTGTAGTTTTCCTATAGGTACATCAACCTATGGTCTCTAAGGAAAAATGTAATGCACTCAGACCTCAATGTCTTCAAATTGGTGCAATTTAGATCAGTGGTTACTAAGTTTAGCAGAAAGAACTTGAGTCTATTGCTTTCTGATCCTATCCCATGACTCACTGTTCTTAGATCTCAGGAAATTCATAAAATGTCTTTGAGCCTCACATTTTTGTTTGTGGAAGGCTAGCAATTCTACTTGACTTACCTGATAGATCATGGGAGATTTAAATGAGAAAGTGCTTTTGAACTGCAAAGTACTACACAAAAAGAAGAAAACATTTTGAGGTTAAATTAAATACAAATAATGTAACAAGTATAAAAGAATACATTATTTTACTTTAGAGAAAAAGCTGTTTTCCATCACTCTGGGAAAATTGTTCTCGCCCTAACAATAAATATGCTAATGACAAATCTTTGTGAAGAGTTCACTAAACAAGGTGTTCTCTGTGGAACATTTTCTTAATCAAATTCTAGTTATTGTGCCTATTAAATACGGCTCAAAAATTTATTTTTCTACCAATTTAAATCAATTGCCACCTTAATTATTTCTAATTAGTGGGCTAATAATCACTTTCACTGCTTGACTTGACAAGCTTCACATCTAGAAATCTGTGTTGAATCATGACTTCCTCTGCGTTTTAGAAACAACAAAAAGTACCCCTTTTGTAAATTTTCTGAACATCCTCTTTCTTTAAGAAGTTACTTTAAGTAAACGATTGAAGAGACAAAAATAATGGTCTTTTCACTTCATTCATCTATAGCAACTTATGAGGGCCAAAGCCATGTCACTGATATTACAAACACGTGTGTCTAAGCTTCCAGCTCTAATCATTCCTCAGCATATATTTTAGTCGGTCTAAGGAAAGAGTAAGTGTGACGCTTAATTTTAGGTGTCAGCTTGACTGGATTAAACAGTACCCAGATACCTGGTTACACATTATTTCTTAGTATGTCTATGAGGATATTTCCAGAAAAGATTAGCATTTAAATCAGTAAACTGAGTAAACAAGATCTGACCTTATCAATATGGGTGGGCATCATTCAACCCGTTGAAGGCCCTGATAGAACCAAAAAAGCAGATGAAGGGAGAATCCATCCTCTCTTTTGGAACTGAGATATTTATCTTCTTCTGCCCTTGGACATCAGAACTCCAGGTCATGGGCCTTCAGACTCCGGGACATATACCAACGACCTCCCAGTTTCTTAGACCTTTGGACTCAGACTGAGTTACCAACTTCTCTGGTTCTCCAGCTTGTAGACGGCATATCCTGGGCCTTCTTAGCCTCCATAATTGAGTGAACCATTTCCCATGATAAATTCTCATCATCTGTCTATCTACCTATCTATCTATCTATTGGTTCTGTTTTTCCGTAGAACTCTAATACAGTAATTGTCCCTGGCACTCATCTGGTAAGCTTACTGTGGGGCTATTCAATCTTCTTTGTATAAGCAATGCTAAGATCTTCCCAAGACCTGTTCCCAAACATATTCATAGAGAATACTCCCTGTACTGTGGCTCAACATGTAGGAAATGGAAGGTAGGTGATTATTAATTAATAGTCCTGTATATCATAATTATTATGAAGGATTCAAGGAATTTAAAATCTCATTAATGAACAATTAAGTCAATGTATGATGAAGGGAGGTAGTGTGTGAATCAAGCTGTCAGCGCCTCAGAAATGACATAAGAGAAAATTCAGTGAAGAATATGATACTGGGGAAAGCTTACTACAGGAGGAGATATAAATTGAGCCTTGGAGGTAATTAGAATTTAAACAGGATAAAATGTAAAACAACTTGTACAGGTTGGAATTTAGGAATGAGACTTTTGAGGATTTAAGCTGAGTATACATATTTTGCTTCTCCTTTTTTATGCTGTGCGTTATAGGGCCAAGTCTGTGATTAATGCATGGTCTTATGTTTTTTATGTAGTTGAAATGACACTTAATTGTTCAGATAGATCTTCAGATCATCTTCTGAGACATGTATTTCTCTTTGTCCAAGGAAACAACACCTCTAGCCTTCACTCTACCTGTATGGTTTCTAGAGATATAACATTTTCCTAGGACGCCATCCTTCTGACCATGTTTGATTGAGTACCTGAGTCAAGCTGGGGCAATGATTCTCTTTCGCAGGACTTTTGGACTTGGCACCAGGAATAACATGATCAGTCTCTTCCTGGGACTAAATCTATGAGACATAACACTAGGGGGCTCTTATAAGTTGTGTTTTCAGCCATGTGGAGAAAGCTGCTCTGAGATAGGAGAAAAGAATGAAGGTAACACAAGAATGAGAAGAGAATTTTGATGGTTCTCCTATTTCTGAAGTCTAAGTATAAAACTATTCTCAGGTCTGTTTTTCTTTTAACCAATTCCCTCTATGAGTAAATAAGTTCAAGTTTTTGTTTGTTTGTTACCTCCATTCATAATCAACAATTGTCCTAAATTATACTTTGTGAGTAACTATTGGCAAACTTAAAGGGTCCAGGGCTCAGTCTAGTCTATATAGCGCCATATAGCAACTTTGTTTGAATTAGAGAAAGACACCCCCTCTGGCCAGATGCAACCCCATGGGGGCTGTGTTGGCGAGTGGACACCAGGCTGGATTCCAGCCCCTGCCAACCTCAAAGCCAGGTGCAAAAGCATACACAGCAACCCTCAGCGTGGGCTGTAAGCACCACTGTGGTTTGAACTTTCCTTCTATTTCCCAAACACCATGTCCTTTGCAGTGATTTTGTAGCTATAAAAAGCAACTTTTGATGGTCAAAAATAAAATCTATTGATGACCTTTATAATAACCCACAAATAGGAGAACTCTGGGGTAGGGTAATGGATAATGCTGAAATGAGTATGATAAGAAATCCTGTTATTTGAAACTTCTGAGTAGAAAACAATGTTTATTTTGGCTCATTAAAACTTTTTTACATTTACTCTGGTCTTGGTCACCAAATATCATTCCAAGACAAACGGTAATTGGTATGTAAAAATTATATTACAGAAGTAAATAAAGTCATAATGCAAAGGAAAAGCTATACTTGGACAGGTCTGATTTGGCCTTATGGCCTGCATTAGCATGACTATACTGATAGAGGGCGCCCTTCCATAGGCCAGGTCTGGGTTTCTGATAACGCGTCCGCAGTTGTCAGTGAAAGTTGTCTAGACATTCTCCAAAACAAAATGCTGATTTCCTCTACGTTTTAAGAAAGCATCTTTTGGCATAAATACATAATCACTTCGTAAAATTTCTTTAAAGAGGAATACAATTAGGTTGTTCACTCGGAGAAGGAAGAATGTTCTTTACCGTTCAGATTTACTCAGCACCAAGGACTGTCAGTGCTAAAATGAGGAAAGTTCCAGGCAAATCAGGACTTGGTCACCCTACCTATGGAAGGGATTCCTGACAGGCATGTCAAAGGTAGAGCCAAGATAGGGAGAGCGAGCTTACTTTGGATATGAACGTTTTCCAGACCACAGATATTTATAGCTCTACTGCTCAAATTTAAAGTTACAGAAAACAGCCTAAATGGGAAGTAGCCAGTTTATACCTTAGGCTGTTAGTCAATCAATGAAGCAATGCTTATGAGTTAGACAGGCAGGAATGTAGTTAAAGACACAACCCTGCCCTCAGGTTGTGTAATCTCTGTCCATCCTCACAGCCTTTTTCATAGCTCTGTTGCCTCTTTCCAAATAAACACAAGACAGATGAAGCATTACAACATTCAAAGTAGAGCTTGAGTTCTAGAGTCAAGTGTCTGAGTTCAAATCTTGGTTGCACAGTTTTCTTGTAGTATTACCTTGGTCAAGTTACTTGACTTCTCTATACTTTGGTTTTCTCATTTCTGAAATAAGGTTAATAATAATAATTATTGTAAGGCTTTTAATGAGGCCAAAGGAACTGGGATATGTAAAAACCAGGTAAATATTTAATACCTATTAGTTTTTACTTTGATTCACTCCTAATGTAAATACTTCAGTGCCTTCTAATTGCCTGTCAAATTTCTTGGGAAGTTATTTAGTACTTATCAAATTCTGGTGCCAGACTTCCTTTTCACTCTCAGTTCCTGCCTTCCTCTCAACCCTGTACTCTGTTCCTGTCCCGGATTCTAGACATGCAGAACTCCTCCCCATGCCTTCAGTATGTCATGGTTGGTTATTTTTTCCTCCCTCTCTCCTGGGACATGCATATTCTGCTCCTTCGGCCAATATCTTCCTTCCTTCCTGTCTACTTCCCACACCAAGATGAGGCCTCGTAAAGCCCAGAGATTAGAGAGTACAAAACTAAAAGAGCCTTGATTTTACTAAGGTCCTGGGAAGTTTTCATTAATTTTCTGTGCCTCCGTTTTCTTGTTTGTAAAATAGACTTTAAAAATCACAAGATAGTTGCAAGATTAAATGAGACAATGTATACACAGGTGCTAAGCATAGTCACTGTACACGTTAGCAGCCTAAATAAGCAAAAATTACTATTACCTGACTAATTTCATCTTCCTTGTGAAGCTTTCCCTATCATCTCAGGACAGAGCTGGTGACCCTCTTCTCTAAGCTTCTCTACCACTTGTACATACCATTGTAATAACATTTATTAAATTGTATGTTAATTATATGATTATAACTCCATTTCTTCAATGGACTAGAATCTGTATAATCCAAGGGACCATGTCCTATTAATTATTGATACCTTAATACATAACATAGTTATTAAAGATATAATATGCTTAATGTATATACAATGCAAGAAAATTGACAGCAGAAGAAAGTAGATGTACTTTAAATCAGTAAAAGATAATTAGTGTGGCAGTTTTTATTGTGTCAACTTACCTAGGCTTATACTACAGGTTCTAGAATTCTCTCTACCATATAGCTGTTTTATATGGGACCAAAATAGACATATTTTACTAGATCCAGAAGGCAAAGAGGATCAGGAGCCACCTTTTTTCTTTATACTCAGAACGTTGGGAGCAGTGTACAGTGTCAGTCACCTGTTGGCTTACCTGGTTGGTGTGGGGCTGCAAACCACCCACTTTTCCAGCTGCTGTTGGATCTCCACCTTCAACTTTTCAGTTTCTGGGCCAAATGCATATTTAGTTTCATGATGAAAGGCACCATCTTCTCCTCCAGTACACCAGTGCCCCTGTAGATAGATGTCAGTTTCTAACACCTGGCAGAGAAACAAACACCTCACGAATAATGGTTAGCCAGTTCCCACCATTACTTAAGGTCTATATCCAGTCATAACCATATGTATGTCTATATGTGTGTATGAATAATCCCTGTCTCTAGGTGGCTGTGCTTTTCTGTTCTAATCCTGACATGATACCACTAGCAAAATGGCAGTGTAGCCTAAGGGCTTAGACTTTCAATGATGTAGGATTTCATAGAAGTGAGAAAATTTTGTGTTTCGCAGCATTAGAGAAGGCTTCCTGAAGAAGGGAGATCTTGCATTGGCCCTTGAAATATGGGAACGAGTTAAGTAGGTAGAGAGGAGCCAAGGCTCCAAAAATATATTATTTAAAAGATTTTTTTTTTCTGAGACAGAGTCTTACTCTGTTGTCCAGGCTAGAATGCCATGGCATCAGCTTAGCTCACAGCAACCTCAAACTCTTGGGTTCAAGCAATCCTCCTGCCTCAGCCTCTCGAATAGCTGGGACTACAGGCATGCGCCACCATGCCCGACTAACTTTTTCTATATATTTTTAGTTGTGTAACTAATTTCTTTCTATTTATAGTAGAGACGAGGTCTCGCTCTTGCTCAGGCTGGTCTCAAACTCCTGAGCTCCAATGATCCACCTGCCTCGGCCTCCCAGAGTGCTAGGATTATAGGCGTGAACCACCATGCCCAGCCAAGTGATTCTTAATAATAATATCCATTACAGGCTAAATTATTTCTCCTGCTAAAAAAAAGTCAAGTTTAAGCCATAACTCCTAGTGTTTTAAATGTGACTTTATTTGGAAATAGAGTTTTACAGAGTTAATGAGTTAAGAAAATGATGTTCTGGAGGAAAGTCAGCCCCTAGTCCAGTGTGATTTGTATCCTTATAAGAAGATGACCATATGAAG
>CAUYRT010074026.1:0-42847 GCA_963574885.1 Lepilemur ruficaudatus | reverse complement strand
CAATATAACTCTACACAATAACATGGATTGATCTCATACACAGAAGAAGCCATAAAGAGAACACATAGTATGATTCCATTTGGCTAATGGCACAAAAATACCATAGCATTATGTAATAAGTGGATAAAGGAAAGTAAGGAGGTGATTAGGAAAAATCTCTGAATTGTAGAAAGAGAGGAAGAGTTGATTTTAGCAGCTTAGGAATGCTGGCCACATTCTATTTCTTGATATGGAAGGTAGTTACACTGGGATTCCCTTCATAATTTTTAGCAATTCTTAAGCTATACATATATGGTCTATGCACCCTTGCAGATGTATGTTATATGTAAAATAAAAAAATATATATATTTAACAGTTTATATTACTTTCTAGATATATGTCTCTAGTACTAATCAATTCCCATCATAATATCTAAATGCAATTCTTTAATAAATTGTTAAGGAAAGTATAGTCATGAGGCTACTTATGTCTAATCTAGAAAAAAGAAGTCAAATGCTTTTAATGTGAACTCAATATCATTTAAGATTTTTTGTTGGCGATGCAATTTCTCTCATATCAAAGAAGCAGATTTGCATTTTTAGAATTATAGAGAGAAATACAGAGATAGAGAGAAGGAATATATCTAGACCTGCTCCAAGATGTTTTATTAATTTTCTCTTTTATTTTCCCAACTCTGTAAATAGTTGGAGGGGAAAAAAAAAAAAAACCTAAGATCTTTAAAAAAAAACTTTCCAAAATGTCATTGACATGTACTTATTTATAAAGCAGGCCCTCCCATGTTGTCTTTTACAAGCAATGACAGCATCTAATTGGAGATTATTGTTTGGTGAAAAGTATCTACCTGCAAAAAGATTAGAAAAAATGAGCTCAAATATCCGTCCCTAACTCTGCTTACATGCTAACAGAAGGGATAAGAAAGCAAACAGAGAGGCAGCTAACACAAGCCCCGAGCATTTATAGTTTCTCAAGTATTTTGTTTACTAAGTTATAACAATCCGTAAATGGTAATATGGTTGTTTAGTTTGCCCTGTTAGGAATATTTGCCTTTATTTTGGTCATGAATTATGATAATTAAACCCTGAAAATTACTTTGTCATGGCATTTTGGATTGGAATAACCCTAAGAAGAAGTAACAAATGTGACTGTAAATGTATTATCAAGTTTAAAATAAAGCAAAAAAACTGGACCTGAGTATTCACTTTTATTAAAATGTAATAGGCAGAACGAATTAAATATCAGTATGTGAGTACTCCCAGTGAATATGGTATAAGTTGTAAACACTTCTGGAAAGCTTTTATTACGTCTCTTTTTAATTTGGAAAACACTGATATTCAAATACTGAATTGCATTCAAAGTTCTTCGGTAATTTTTCATGTTGTGCACTGTTTGCCCAAATTTGCACATAGCAAAAATGCATACACAAAGAGTTACAGGTAACAGAAATAAAATTAAAGATAGAAAGAGGAATTATATACTACTTAGCAAAAAGATTTATTAATTGACTTCTCGAGTATGGTGGGTTTGTTCCACATGAGTGTCCTTTGAAGCCTAAATCTTAAGAGGGAAGGAATTATATTTCTTACTGTGACTTAGACATGTACGCTGTTTTTCTAATTATTTGAGCAAAATGTGAAACTAACAGTATGGAGTAACTCTCCATATAGAAGAGTTATTGAACATTCTTCTACTCTGTAACTCCCAAGCATTTGCTATAACTCCTTCTTTCTGGAAAGGCACTCTAATTGGAAAGGGGAATTCTAGATGTCATGTCCACTCACTTCAACTGGACAGACTCCAAGGTCTGCCAATGCCAATGACAGTTAATGCCAGTCTTCACACTAGTGAGAGATGTGGTAAGCTGGTAGGAATCAGATAACAGTTTTTGCAATATAAAATGCCAGACTCCAGTCCGACATCTTGCCTGATAAATTTCATATAATTCTTATTTACAATTTGATACTGTGTACAGCAGGTTTTATATCAAAGAATGAAGTCAAATGAAAATTACAAAAATAAACAGTATAAATCAAAACAGCTGATGTGTCACCAAAAGTCAAATATAGAGATACAATAAAGCAATGATTATACCAACACCTTCAGTGAAAGCTCACTAATTATTCACCAAAGCCTCAGACACCCATGTTCATGCACATGTACACAAAAAAGATTTTGACAAAAGAACGCTTGTATACATGCAATGAAAATTTTACCTCACCTTTTCTGATTTGCTCCCATTTCTTACTCTGAAACTATAATACTTATTTTCTAGAATGGAGAGAATTAGACTGCCAATAAGAATGGAAACAAATGAAGATCCCTTAAGGACCAAATCTGCAAAATCCCATTATAAAAGTACAGTGTTTTTCCTTAATGAAAAGATAAATAAATCCAATTATAATTTGGTTAAGTTAAAATGGTTCCATTTTTGAAAGGAATCCCAAGACTACTTAACTTCACAGCTACATGAAAATTTATTATTGAAGAAAGTTCAAACTAAAGTTATCAAAAAAGATTATTTCACAGAAGGCTGGTTCTATTGAACTGCTTTTAGAAAATAAAATAAAATTTAAACTGAGATAGTTAAACAAAAGAAATGATTAAGAGAGGTGATTTTTGATGAAAGAGAACCCCTTTAGCAACTTATAGCTCTGAGATCTTGGGAAGATTAATTATTATATTTATCCCTCAGTTAATATTCTATTTATAAAATGAAGATAATATTATTAATTCGTAATCACAAAGATGTGGAAACATCCCAAAAGCCCATCAATACATGAGTAGATTAATAAAATATGTTATATGTATACCATGGAGTACTACTCAGCAATAAAAAATTGTGATCTATTATCTTTTGTAATAACCTGGATGGAACTAGAGACCATTCTTCTAAGTGAAGTATTGCAAGAATGGAAAAAAAAACACCACATGCGCTCAATACCAAATTGGAACTAATTGATCAACACTTATGTGCACTCAACGGAAATCAAGTCTGTGTGAGGGGGAAGGGGTTGGGTAAATTCACACCTAATGGGTATAATGCACACTATCTGGGTGAAGGGTACACTTATAACTTTGACCCAAACTATACAAAAACAAACTGTAACCAAAACGTGTGTACCCCTATAATATTCTGAAATTTAAAAAATAATAATGATTATGGTAGAGATTAAGATATTGAATGTAAACCATGTAGCAGAGTGCTTTAACCAATAAAGGCTAGTTTTAACCAATAGCATTGTCATCATCATCATCATCATCATCATCATTATCATTGCCACACTCTTGAATTCAGGCCTATGGGTCTGTTGGTTGCCATTTAAAATGGCCACTTAGGGTTCAAGGGCTTTAATTTGTTTGGCGTGTGAAAATTTAACTTTTGCAGGACTAGGATTGTCTCTTTTTTTGTAAGTGAAACCTCATTTAAATACATCAAATTTCCATTCATTTTAATGCCATTTAGTATACCAATTCATTTGGCATATGTTCACTGAGACTAACAAAATGCCAATCTTTGAATAAGGCCTTGGGAATACAAAGATCTCCAGGAGATAATTCCTGATCTTGAGGAGTATGTTGTTCCAGATAAATTTAACTTCAAATAACAAAATACTAACTAAAAGAGACTTAAATTAAAATACAATTGATTAGTTTACAAAATTGTAATAATCAATCTGTTTGCATTTACACCTACCTGTCCTGCTTTCTTCCCCATTACTGTGGATATATTATAAGCCTTTATAATGCTTACCTTTCCATCAAGAAACTTGAATATCCTCTGTTGCCTATTCAACAGTATTATTCCTTAAGTTGGTTTGACTCTTATATTTTTAATTATTTTTTCTAATTGATCAACTCTCAGCAGTGCACAAATACACAGTGTCATTTACTGTCTCAAACACACATTTTTATTGTTCCCATACCACCCTCAGGCTTTCTCACCTTTCGTTATCACATTATTGTAAGAAAAGTCTTTCAGTATGTTATCTATGGTCCCTGTCTAGTGTCTCTTTTCTTTGACCGTCTGTCAGGACATAGTCCAGTTAGGTATTTTTCCCCATCATGCACATGAATCTCCTTCAGCGACAGTCATGAATAACCTCCACATTGACAAAACCAATGGTTCTCAGTCCTCAATTTGCTCAAAAAACTAGCAGAATTTAAGCCAGCTAATTACTCCTTCATTCTTCAAATATTTTGTGTGTCAGCTTCTGAGTCATCATTCATACTCTTTGATTGCTTTCTATCTCACCTCTCACTCCTTCTCAGCCTCCTTTGCTGAGTCTTCCTCGTCTCCCTCAATACTGCAAGCAAGCATGGCCCCAGGATCAGCCTCATATGTTCTTTTCCTCTGCCCTTTTGTCCATACTCACTCCTATAGTGATATCACTCAATCACAGGACAATAAATATTTAGACATTAGCTACTCCCAAACTTATATCACCCACCCTAACATCCTCCCTGTACTTCAGACTCAAATATGGAACGTCCTACTTGAAATCTCTACTGGGATTTTTATTAAACTTCTTCAAATTTAACACTCCTAAACCATCAAAATTTACTTCTCTCACAGTTCTTTCCCCATCTGTTAACATTTCAATCCAGATGCTCAGGGCAAAAATCTTTGTTGTCTGAAATCAGCACCAGAAAATCTCACCCACTTTTCAGAGAAATATACTCAGAAATGACTTGCTTCTTTGTTCTTCCACTGCACCATCAGCTGTTATCTGGACTACTGCAGTGGCCTTCCGACTAGTCTTCCTGCTTCTGCACGTGTTCTCTACATTTTTTTCTCCTAATATGAGACATAATGATCCCTATAAACCTAAGTTAGTCCATGGCACTCCTTTTGCTTGTCCTGAATACAATCATATAGTTTTAATTTTTCCAAGAACAGCCACCATATTTCTATGTCCACCTCATTTTTCTCACTGGATATTGGATTTCTTTGATGATATATCAATCCTATTCCATAATATTTCTGTCATTCATTTTCTGTTATTAAATAGTCTTATTAAGGTCCTTAATACTTAATAATGATAACTTTAAAACCCTATTTCATATTTTATTCTTTTTTCTACTTTTAGTGGAAACTAGGTTTGAGGTTGTTGCAACCTGTGGCAGAGCCAGCGTGCTCGCTGCCATCCCTGCCTGCATTTACAACACTGATGTTCCAGTAGGAAGACAGGAGAAAAAATGTGTTTCTTGGTGAGATACTCCATGGCTAGGTGGCCATCGTTTGCTTACTTGGCCCTCTTTCATTTACTTTCTCATCTGAATGGGCCTACATTAACAGTGGAGAGAATGCTCTGCTCCTTGGGTGATTTTTTTTAATTGATTAAATACTGATTTTTTTTTTTATTTTCCTTGTGATAAGTGATCCAAATGCTGGTTCTCTCAAGGGAGATATTTATTACTTTTTCATGAAGCCCTAAGGGGAGCTCCCCGTGGAACAACCCCAGAAAAGATCCTCCCCTTCTTTTCCCCATTCATCTTCACCATGAGTGAAGCCACCAATAGCTTTGAGCATCTATGTGATGCTTTAAGCTTCTAAAACCTTCCTTTGTGTCATTGTAGCCCATGGGAAGCATAGATCCATGCCTTATAAAAAGATAGCATCATAAGATATTCATGCCATGCACCAAATTCTGGCATTCCCTCTTTTCCTTACCCCTTCTTTACACCTCAACAGCAGCAATCACTCAACTGGCTCAATGGTTCAGTAAATTTCAAGCAATAGATGATTATGCACTCTGACTTTTGTACTAGTGAATGGATAAGGTTCAATTTAACCTAGTAGTATAGTAATTCGCAAGGTGGGTTTTTGGAGAAGACAAGTTGAATAACCTTCCTCCCTGATGACTAGGGTAGAAAAACAACAGTCCTCTCCTAGTTCCAGTCCTGCTACGTATTAGCCTTCACTTGCTTTTATATGTCATGACACAAGAGACAACAAAAACATTCAGCTGTTTTTCTTTTCTGTAAGACATACAGAAATTTCAGACAATAAATAAGTAGTCTAAATTTAAATCTTCTTTGAGTAATTTATTAACTTTCCTTTAATAAGTTTCTCCTTTTGCAATTAAACATACACTTTTATAGGAAGAGGTTTTTTTTTTAACAGAACTTCACATTATCTATGACTTACAAAAGCAGAAAAAGAAAATATAAATAAATACATTTTTAAAGTCTATTTAGATTAATAACTTGGTTAGCTTCCATGGCTAAAATACTTATTCTCTAAAACTGTTATTATAGAAATATCTAGAAAATGATTACCTCTATAAGATTGAGTACCAGTGAAACCTTAGAAAATATTTTAGGATTTTACACACTCTGTAGTGTGGAGATGAGAATAAGAAATCATATTATAGCCTAAATATCTTCCCCATCATTTCTTATATCTGTATTTTATTGACCCAATTAGTATAATTAACAAATCAGACAATTTATGCCATAAGGAATCACCAGCCTCTAGATTTGCTCATGGAAAAGAGAACATATATATCATCATTTAGCAGATAAATCTATTCATCAGTTAAAATGTAACTTTAAGAAGGAAATACGAGAATTTGAGAAATAAGCTACAATATGCAAAATGCAAGTGACTCAGAAAATTAAGTAGATAGTTTTCTTATAAAAACTGATGTTCATTTCTTAAAAAGCTAAACGTTGTATACACATAACTCATTTTATATACTGAATTTGCACTCCATTCACCACTCACAGTCTTTTCTCAGCATCGTTTTGTTACCATCTTTACACCAAGGCTGATCCTCACCTAAGTGTTTAGAGTCATATCTCACAAATTAAGTTGAAATAAAAATAGGTAAAACATTTAGTATTTTATACCTTCAGATGTAAATACATCTTTTCATCAAAATGGGTACACTGAGATGTTTTAATTAAGAGCTGCATCAAAGAGGCTACTTCAAATCTATAAGGCTAAGTGTCTATAGTTTTCATTAGTTGCAGGTTAGTCCTTCTGCTAGACACTACATTTTGAATTTTGAGCCACAAGCCAGTTTCTAGTAAAAAGAATGACCAATAAAAGATTAAAATGCAACAAATTTTTAAAAATTAAAGTAACCAATATGTGCTTTTAAACAGGCAGACACTGTTGATAGAAACGCTTATTACTGTTTTGTATCTCCTTTCTTTTTTCACATCCTATTACCAATTTATACAAGTAGGAAATAAACAAGGACAAATGCCCTGAACTAAAAATCTGTATGGAAAGGTGCTTCCCCTTACAGCTTACAATTTTAGAACAAAACATTATTAACAAAAACTCTTAATGATGACTTCTAGCTGGATTCGCCCAGAAACAATTTAAATAGCCTGTCTTTTTTTTAATTTCAGGATATTATGGGGGTACAAACATTTTGACTACATGTTATGACTTTGCCTCACCCAAGCCAGGATCTGAGGCGTGCCCTTCCCCATACAATGCTCACCGCATCCTGTCTTCTGAGCGAATAGTGTTGTAGTTACATTAAGATACTGTCTACATCTTTGGAAAACCTATATGTGACAATAAAGCCTGGACTTTTAAAAGAACATAATTTCAAAGAGCAACGAAAGACTATTGCAAATGCATTTTTTCATTAAAATCTGAAATTTTACTTTGTGATTTTCAATTATTTGCCCTTGTTAAAAACATAGACCTATAGACATATATACTGATATATATATATATATATATACACATACATATACACACACATATTTGTATGTGGTCAGAGGAATGAATAACTTATGACATCATACTATTTTCAATATAAATTTAAATAACTCTGAAGGAGCAAAAAATGTGCCCATATTCTGTACAGTAAAGTCAAAGGGAGAAATGAATTTTGACAGTATTTTGTTAGTGTTCATACTTTTATACAATAGAACCCACATTTTAAAGTTTAAGCAAAGGGAGGGTTTTTAAAACATATAATGTAACTTAAAAATATCAAATGGAACTAAAGAACTGGGAAATAGTAGAAGAAAAATACCCAGTAGTGGCAGGTTAGGTTACTCAAGAAGCTGACCCTAAAGTGGGGAGTGTGTGCCGTAAGTTAATTAGGGAGTGCTCTTGAGATTAACATTTACAAGAAGTTAAAGAAACATGATTTGAGCAGAAAAAGTAGTTGGGTAGTGATGCATCTCAGCAACACTCTCAGCCAATCCTATCAGGAGCTCTGAAGCAGAACTCCAGACTTCTCTGGAGTTGCTAGAATGGCAGTTTACAATCCTGCATTGATCAGTTATTATATCCATGTTATCCTTGAGAAAGGCCATGACCTTGAAGAAGTGGCTCTCTTCAGCAGACACGTGGCAATTCCTTGAGAGAGCTGGCTGTAAGGACGTCTGCTGACAGCACTCTCAACATCTGGAAGACCTCAATGTGTTTCTAGTTGGCACTTCAAAGAGTGTCCTACACCATCCATGATCAAGTAATGTTCCAGGAAAACATCACTGCCAGTGCTGTCCAAATCTGGCCTCATGACATCAAGGTCCAAATGTTAAAAGCTCCACCACTGCTGCCTCAGGAGTTCCTAATGTCTCTGCGACAATGTGCACTACTCTTTCTTCACATTTCTCCTTCCACCTCCAAGTTTCCCACAGGTGGATCTGTCTCATGAAAATTAGGTCATATGCAAGTCTTAAATTGTACTTGCTGGATTTTCAGAAACTGGCAGAAAGAAATCAATCTAGAACGCCATTGGAAAAAGTACAAAACTTGAATAAGTGTATATTCAGCCTTTAGACTATTCAAAGTCCATGCATATCTCCATTTAAATGTCTACACAGTCTACACAATGGCTGTAACAAGCTGATCTTGCCTGACACACTACTATTGTTCCTCATACAAATGAAAATTCAATAACATTCAACCCTCCCCAGAAAAAGTGATTCAATATTCATTGTTACAACTGTTTTCAGTTTTATTGAGGCATAGTTATACAAAAAGTGTACATGTTTAATGTATACATTTTGATGAGGTTAGATTTATGCATACACCTATGATGCCATCACCTCAGTAATGGTACTAAACATATCCATTACCTCCAAAAATTTCCGTGTGTGTGTGTGTTTTATTTATTTTCTCTGTGTGTGGTAAGAACACTTAACATGAGATCAATCTTGTTAATACATTTTAAAGTGTACAACACCACATTGTTAATTATTTCTAACATTCATTTCTTTTCCAGTTTAGTCAAAATATCACTTATAGTTTCTAAAATTTTTGATTAAGGTATAGAGTCAACTGCCCCCATAGCAAAGGATAGTAAAAAATGTCCTAGGCCGGCCGGGCGCGGTGGCTCACCCTTGTAATCCTAGCACTCTGGGAGGCCGAGGCGGGTGGATAGCTCAAGGTCAGGAGTTCAAGACCAGCCTGAGCAAGAGCGAGACCCCGTCTCTACTATAAAATAGAAAGAAATTAATTGGCCAACTGAAAATATATGTAAAAAATTAGCCGGGCATGGTGGCGCATGCCTGTAGTCCCAGCTATTTGGGAGGCTAAGGCAGAAGGATTGCTTGAGCCCAGGAGTTTGAGGTTGCTGTGAGCTAGGCTAATGCCACGGCACTCTACAGCCCAGGCAACAGAGTGAGACTCTGTCTCAAAAAAAAAAAAAGGTTGAACTCTTTTTAAGAATCTAAAGCAATTATTCAAATTTATATTCCGGGTCCTAAATAAAAATGTCCTAGAGGGACATTTATTTTATCCAAAACATCCAAAACCACTATTTTTTTATGCATTGCACATACAGGGGAACTTCATCTTTTGCAAAGCCCTAAGACAACATCTTGTAAAAAATATTTTAAACCATATAGTTAAGGTCTTGTGATTTGTAAATGTGAACAGAGACACTAAGGTATGACTTAAAGATAAATTATAAAAAGCTCAGGATCCCAAGGTGGACAGACCTGATTTCCAGAGTCAGCTTTTCCACTACTTGTGTGACCTTGCATGAGCTAGCCAACCTTTCAAAGCCTTAGTTTCATCATCTGTAAAATAGAAGGAAAAAAATAGAACTCACCACAGGTGGTGGTTGTAAAATTTAATTAAGAATACACATGCAAAGTTCCTGGCACTAGTAAGTGTTCCGTTAATTTAAGAGGTAAAATAAATTAGTGGAATTGCCTCAGTTATTTCCATCCAAAGGCTATTTGTGTCTTCAAGGAAGGGGTAGGTGGCAAATGGGGTTGGGTGCAGGAAGTGTTGTGGTGTTTGTTGTGGGACAACAGTATGGAAAAAAACAGCTTCAACAGGTTCCGTGACTCAGTGGAGGGATTGCCTGAGTATTGTTATGCTTGAAGGAAATGCACTGCCCACCCCCAGCCTCCCACCATGGAGGAAGGTGGATCCTTTTTTCTAGTGTCCTGAGGACTAGAATAGCTGGTGTTAGTAATTATCAGCATGTTCCTCTTCCTAAGTGGTCAGTCTGAAAAGACATTGCCCTTGAAGACCTCTTGGGGTGCTGAGTCATGGTAGATGCAGTAATGGCGCATGTTGATTCAGCCTGAAGAGTCCAGCGATGGTTATACCTAGTCAGGCTTGTGGAGAATGGTTGATCTAGCATGGGCTCTTCATGTGTTGTGTGTCAAATCATCTGTCATCTACTAAGATTGTGGGAGACCTCTGTGGGATCTGGGTGGCCGAGCTGACCCAGGTAAAGTGCCAGAAATTTCTGCACCACTGACAAAGGATGGCAGGGTCTTGGCCCACTGGTGGCTTCTGTGTAATGCCTAATACTTCATTGACTTCTCTCAATTTCTGGTTGGTTATATAGATGGGTCTCAACAATACAGTATAATTTTACAATTTTCAAAGAATGTGGTAAAACTCAGTCATGTGGAGCTCCATAAGAACAGCATGAAATATCTAGAACCTATTTGGAGACCTCTGGGCTGGACAGTTTGTGACTAGGTAGCTTGGTGTGACAGTTAATTGTACGTGTCAACTTGACTGAGCCATGAGGTACCCAGATATTCGGTCAAACATTATTCAGGGTGTGTCTTTGAGGGTGTTTTCGGATGAGATTAACATCTGATCTGGTAGACTGAGTAAAGCAGATGACCCTCCTCATGTGAGTGGCCCTTGTCCAATCAGCTGAAGGCCTGAATAGAACAAAAAGTCCAACCCTCCTTTGAATAGGAGGGAACTCTGCCTGCTTGACTGCTTGAGCTGAAACATTGGTCTTTTTGAACCTGAAACATTGGCTCTTCTTGGGTCTTGAGCCCGCCAGCTTTCAGGCTGGAACTAACACCATTGGTTTTCCTGGTTCTCAGTCCTTTGGACTCAGACTGGAAAATGCACATCAGTTCTCCTGTGTCTCCAACTTGCCAACTGCTGATGTTGGGACTTCTCAGCCTCCATAATCATGAGTCAATTCCTTATAATAAATCTGTTTATGTCTATCTAGCCATCTGTCCATCACTTCATCCACTCACCCACCCATCCATCCACCTATCTAGCCTCTTCTTTCTCTGGAGAACCCTGATTAATACACTGGGTTAATTAAACATGTTTTTATCAGCCATGTGAGTATGCTCAGGCACTTGATGGGCCATTCAAGTTTCCTTTCCTACAGTTAAGTATCTGTGTCCCCATCCCTGGCATGCTGCCTAACTGTGAGCAGATGTTGTGTAAGGGGACCAGGAAAGAGAAGTACATTTATAATGATAAATTTGCACCCCCTCAATTCTGTGAATTTATGTGGATTTTTGTTTAAAAGTTGTTGTTACAAAGTTTTATATATGACAAATTGCAAATGAAGTCTCTAGCTTATAAATTGTAAGTAAGAGAATGGGTTTGATCAAACTCTGTGAATAAGAACTTGCAGAAAATATGAAGGAAGCATAAAATTGAGAATAATCTACATGAGTCTGCTATTAGGTCTAAAAAATAAAGTTAACTCAAACTAAAGGAAATCTTTCAACAAGGGTTAAAATAACTTACATGAGATGCTGCTATATGCTGGAGACAAAATAAATTGAGCAAAGGGTTAAAATGTTAATATATGATAGCACCATGATAGTTTATTAAGAGAAGCAAGAAAATCAAAAGTACAACCCTGGTCTCTGAAAAGTGACTTCATAGGGCACGTTGGCTCTCCCACCACATGCTGTTGTGCCAGTTATGGGAACAAGAGAGGACCAGCAAATGTGGCATATCTTAAGGTTTTAATTAAGTTCTTGTTATTATGGTTATTCTCCTCCTTATTGTTTTTTATTGGACCCAGGCAGGCAACAGGCATTGGAAATGTTTACTGTAATGCTTAATATTACTCACAATTTTTTAATGCATTTGTACTGCTTACCATACAAAATTGTCAGCTCCCTGCATCCTGAGACCTGGTGTACTTCTTATTAATATTATGTTTCTGATAGTACTTAGCTTAGTTCTGGGTTCTGTGTATAGAAGCTCTCAGTGTATAGCTATTGAATAGAATTGAGGTTATCATCTGCTGAAATAGGCACTGAGGCACTATAACCATTAGCCAGCATCTTCAATAAGTATAATGAGTATGATCCAAAGTAGGCAATGAGTGGTGGAGATCTTATAGGAAGAATACAGATTAAAACCAAGGAAAGTAATAACCTTGCATTTGTACAGCGTTGTGTTGCCACAGAGTGCAATGTCCTTGTTATCTCCTACAGGTCCAAGTATCTTGCTAAGAATTTTCTGTAGCTTCCTGGGTAGTAGTCCATTGTATGGCTATAGTTGAATTTGTTTGTTTCTTCACCTGTTGTTGAACAATCCAAATGTTCCAGATTTTGACGTTTACAAATAAAGCTATGAATATTGCATACAACTCTCTGATGTTGTATTACTTTCATTTCCTTTGGGTAAATATCTACAAGTGGGGCTACTGGGTCACATGGTAAGTGTATATTTAGTTTTACAATTAAAATGAACAATTGCCATTAACAACTAACAATTGCCAGATTGTTTTCTAAAGTGGTTGCACAATTTTACATCTCCACCATCAATGTACAAAGGTTACAGTTGCTCAGCATCCTTGTCAATACTTTACATGGTTAGTCTGGAAGTACTGGACCATGTGAGCAGAAGTCTATGCCACATGATCAGGCCTATAGTAAATTAAGTATACATACACACACTAATTAAATTTTTAACAGTTAATAACACATGGATAGTATTATACCTTAGAGAAGTTAGACTCTAAGTTGACTAGTCAATAATAGGTATTGCTTTTGAAAAAAAATATTTTTTAGTTCTGTTCATCTCGTTGTTTATCCTCCCTTATTGATTATGAATACCAATATTTCCTCGGGCACTGAAGACATATTTTACAGGAGAGGTTTTGGATCTTACTCCTCATTATTTGCCGCCCCCCTTCCCACCCTGCACCCCATGTCCTTGCAGGTAGAGGAACTGCCAAGGTGAGGAAGGGGTGGAAAGGAGAGAAAAAGAAAGAGGCTAATGGAGACAGATTGACAATTGTGCATGGCCTGACCCTGTTCGCATCTCATCTGTGTGCAGGGAAACAGAAGCTGCCTGCAAATACATGTTACACCAGCACCTCAAAGAAGGATCAGAAACCATGACAAGTAGCCAGGCCAGAAAAATCATTGCAAAAGTGAGTGTATTTTATTTGTTTCTCTGCCTTCCTTTTATTTCCTCATTTCTTTATGAAAGAAATTTATCTATTTTTAAAGATGTATCTTTTGCCCTTCGCCCTTTCACATCAACCTTCAATGGAACATCATCCAGAGTGCAAATATTGCCCAACATCAGGTTCAATTTTATTTTATATTTTAATGATACATGTAGACATACAGTCATCCCTTGAAAACCCTGGGATATAACTGAGGGATCTTCTTTTGTGTTAAGTAGATTTCAAAAGATTTCTTCATATTAATCTTGCATATTTGTGAGACTTATTCCTTAATGATGGATTTAGGCCAAAAGCATGAAAGACATAATCCTGAACACTGTAATCCCAAATGTTGACATTCTAAAAGATCAAAATCCTGAAAATATAATTCTAAAAAATAAAATAAAAATTTCTTTAAAAGACATTTATTCACATTTTTAAAAGGAGATTTAGGTCAGGTGTGTTGGCTCACACCTGTAATCCTAGCACTCTGCCAGGCTGAGGCAGGAGGATCTTTTGAGATCAGGAGTTCAAGACCAGCCTGAGCAAGAGCAAGATCCCGTCTTTACTAAAAATAGAAAATATTAGCCAGGCATGGTGGTGCGTGACTGTAGTCCCAGCTACTTGGGAGGCTGAGGCAGGAGGATTGCTTGAGCCCAGTTTGAGGTTGCTGTGAGCTTGGCTGATGCCACGACACTCTAGCCTGGGCAACAGAGCAAGACTGTCTCAAAAAAATAAAAATAAAAAATGCATAATATAAAATAAAAGGAGATTTATTTGCCAAACATATAAAAACATGACAGAGCACTTTAGGGGCCACTTTACATCATGAAATAGGCAATAATAACACATATATTTGCAAGCATAAACACTGAAGTGTACTAATGGTTGGTGGCATGGGTATAATAGTTACAAGTAGACAAACAGTATTCATAAAGAAATATGTCAGAAAGTGAAACATATAAACGCACAGCACTATGGTTGGTAATTGTGTGCACCCAGCTTTATGACTGTGGTTATCCGAAAGACCCTGATGAACAACCTACATCTTCTGATGAGATCAATCAAAAACCACAGTGGGCTACCACCACATACACAGTCACCTAACTAATGTGCCAAGATCCTGAGAAATTTTGTTTTTCACAAATGCAGATGTGCACAAAGGGTATCTCTTAATCTACTGAGGAAGTTTCAACGTTTTTATGTACATGTACAATGCTTACACACAAAGTCAATGATAATGGAGTCAAATTTGTAAAAACTGCATAAAATGGATTAGAACTCTCTAAAAGTCTGCGCACAATTTACATCACCAGCATTGGAAATGATGCAAAGATGAAATAAGTAGCATAGCAAATTGCAAAACATAATACTGACAATTTAAAATAGTTGGAAAAAATTTAAAAAGAAAAGAACCGAGATCCCCTTCCCCCCCCCAAAATAAACCCTAAAATAGTTGCCATATGACAAAGTGTATCACATGGAGAGATTATGGACAATTGCATGGAGGTAGCCCACAAGAACTGGCCAACTTTCACAGTCGTTAAGTATAAGTTTGCAGTCTTATATCTCGATGAATAGCTGTTTTTTCCCTTTAAGGGCATGACTCCCCTGGGAGAATACACTCATCTCAATTTTCTACATAGCGCTGCTTTTTTTCAAGTCCTTCTCTGATTTGATATACACTGACATGTGCACTCCCGATTAAATGTTCCCATCTCCTGTGCCATGCTTCCATGTTCTTTTAGGTATGTGGAAATTTATTCCTCATGCACTCACATATGGACCACAAATTTGGTGGAAACAATACTGGTGACAGAATGGCAACACCATTGCCGGTCCTCTTTTCCTGCTGTGCACATAATTATTTTTGAACCAGTCCGTAACTTTGCTGGCTTCTTCAGGCAAATGCGGCTTTAACTCATTAAAAGCTCCTGGAATTTCATCAGCTGGAAGGAATAACAATGCAGACGAATGATGCATTTTTAAGCTGAAATTTTTATCATTGCCTTATTGTGTGACCAATTTTTTTTCCTCCAAATGCAAATAAAGTAAGGTAATATGATGCAACTCCAATGATGCAACTGTCCTGCATAAACCAAAAACACATTAATCCCTTCCTCAGAATTCAGCTTTTAAGATTTCAACATCTGGGACTTTAAACTGTCAGGATTATGATTGTCATGATTTTATTTATTTTCTTTTTAAGTTTTTAATTATTACGTATACATAATAGTATATTTTCATAGGATACATGTGATTTTTTTTTTTTTTTTTGAGACAGAGTCTTGCTTTGTTGCCCGGGCTGGAGCGCCATGGCATCAGCCTAGCTCACAGCAACCTCAAACTCCTGGGCTCAGGGGAGCTTCCTGGCTCAGCCTCCTGAGTAGCTAGGACTACAGGTGTGTGCCACCATACCTGGCTAATTGTTTTTATTTTTAGTTGCCCAGGTAATTTCTTTCAATTTTTTAGTTAGAGATGGGGTCTTGCTCTTGCTGAGGCTGGTTTTGAACTCCTGACCTCAAGCAATCCTCCTGCCTTGGCCTCCCAGAGTACTAGGATTACAGGCATGGGCCACCATGCTTGGCCATGTGCTGTTTTGATACAAGTGTACAATGTGAATTAATCAAATCACAGTAATTGAGGTATCTATTACTTCAGGCATTTCTCATATCTTTGTGTTAGGAACATTCAAATTCCACTCTTTTAGTTGTTTTGAAGTGTACCCTAACTTATTGTTGACTATAGTCATTTTGTTGCATTATTGTTCATTCAAATATTGTTCATTCTACCTAACTATATTTTTATACCCATTAACTATTCTGATGTTATCGCCAACCCCCACCCCTGGCCCTGCTACCCTTCCTAGCCTCTGGTAACCATCATCCTACTCTCTGTCTCCATGAGAGCAATTGTTTTTAACATTTAGCTCCCACATATGAGTGAGAACATGTGAAATTTGTCTTTCTGTGCTTGACTTATTTCACTTAACATAATGTTCTCTAGTTTCATCCATGTTAATTGCAAATGGCAGATTTCATTCTTTTTTTGTGGCTATATACTATTCCATTGTGTATGTGTACCACAATTTCTTTATCCATTCATCTGTTGATGGACACTGAGGTTGATTCCAAGTCTTGGCTATTGTGAATAGTGCTGCAATAAACATGGGAGCGCAAGTATCTTTTCAATATACTGAATTCCCCTCCTTTAGATATGTACCCAGTAGTGGGATTGCTGGTTCATACATATGATTGTTCTATTTTCAGTTTTTTTAGGAATCTCCATACTGTTCTCCATAGTGGTTGCACTGATTTACATTCCCATCAATAGTGTATGAGAGTTGCCCTTTCTCCACATCCTCACCAGCATTTATTATTGCCTGTCCTTTTGATAAAAGCTATTTTAACAGGGGTGAGATGATATAGATTGTATTTTTAATTTGCATTTCTCTGATGACTAATAATGTTGGGCATTTTTCTCATACACCTGTTGGCCGTTTATATGTCTTCTTTTGAGAAATGTCTATTCAGATCTTTTGCCCATTTTTTAATCAAATCTTTTGATATTTTTGCCACTGAGTCATTGAAGCTCCTTATACATTCTAGTTATTAATTTCTTGTCAGGTAGGTAGTTTGAAAATATGTTTTTCTGATTCTGTGGGGTGTTTCTTCCCTTTGTTGATTCTTTCCTTTGTTGTACAGAAGCTTTTTGGCTTGATGTGATCCCATTTGTCCAATTTCGTTTTGATTGCCTATGCTTTGTGAGTATCACTCAAGAAATCATCGCACAGACCAATGCTCTGAACAAATTTCCCCAAGGTTTTCTTTTAGTAGTTTCACAGTTTCAGGTCTTAGACTTAAGTCTTTAATCCATTTTGATTTGATTTTTTTGTGTGTATGGTAAGCAATAAGGGTCTAGTTTCATTTTGCATGTGGATATCTAGTTTTCTCAGCACCATTTATTGAAGAGACTGTCCTTTCTCCACTGTATATTCTTGACATCTTTGTCAAAGATAAGTTCACTCTAGATGTGTGGATTTATTTCTTGGTTCTCTGTTCTATTCCATTGGTTTATGTGTCTGTTTTTATGCCAATTGCATGCTGTTTTGGTTACTACAACTTTGTAGCATAATTTGAAGCCAGGTAACGTGATTCCTCAAGTTTTGTTCTTTTTGCTCAGGATGGCTCAGGTTGGCTTCTGTGCCTTTTGTGGTTCTATATACATTTTAGGATTTTTTTTTCTCTTTCTCTGAAGAATGTCCTACGTATTTTGACAGAGATTGCATTGAATATGTAGATTGCTTTGGGTAATATGGACATTTTAACAACATTGATTCTTCCAATCCATGAACATGGAATATCTTTCTACTTTTGTGTGTGCACTCTTCAATTTCTTTCATCAATGTTTTATAGTTTTCATTATAGAAATCTTTCACTTCTTTGGTTAAGTTTATTTCTAGGTATTTCATTTTATTTATAGCTATTGTAAATGAGATTACTTTCTTGGTTTCTTTTTCAGATTGTTTACTCTTAGCACAAAGAAATGCTATTGATTTTTGTATGCTGATTTTGTATCCTGAAACTTTACTGAAATTGTTTATCAGTTCTAGTAATTTTTTTGTGGAGTCCTTAGGTTTCTGTAGGTGTAGGATTATATTGATTTCTTCCTTTCCAGTTTGGATACCCTTTATTTCTTTCTCTTGTCTGATTGCTGTAGCTAGAACTTCCAGTTCTATGTTGAGTAATAGTGGTGAAAGTGAGCGTCCTTGTCTTGCTCCAGACCTCAGAGAAAAGGCTTTCAGTTTTTCCCATTCAGTATGTTACTAGCTGTGGGTCTGTAATATACAGCTTTTATTGTGTTGAGATGAGTTCCTTCTATACCTAGTTTTTTGACAGTTTTTGTCACGACGGGATGTTGAATTTTATTGAATGGTTTTTCAGCATCAATTGAAATGTTCATATGGTTTTTGTCCTTTGTTCCATTGATAAGATGTATCACATTGATTGGTTTGCATATGTTGAACCATCCTTGAATCCTTGAGATTAATCCCACTTGATCATGATGAACAATCTTTTTAATGTGTTGTGGAATTTGGTTTGCTAGTATTTTGTAGAGGACTTCTCATCAATGTTCATAAGACATATTGACATACAATTTTCTCATTTTGTTTTGTCTTTGTCTGGTTTTGGTATGAGGGTGATATAGGCCTCATAGAATGAATTTGGGAGTATTTCTGCCTCCTTGGTTCCTTGGAATATTTTAAGTAGGATTGGTATTATTAGTTCTTCTTTGAATGCTTGGTAGAATTCAGCAGTGAAGCCATCACGTGCTGGGCTTTTCTTTGATGGGAGATTTTTATAGCTGCTTCCATCTTATTACTTTTGGCTTATTCAGGTTTTGACTTTCTTCCTGATTTAATTTTGGTTGTGTGTGTCTAGAAATTTATCCATTTCTTGTAGGGTTTCCAATTTATTGACATATAGTTGCTCATAGTAGTCTTTGAATTTCTGCAGTATCAGTTGTAATGTCTCCTTTCTCATCTCTGATTTTATTTATTTTTATCTTCTCTCTTTTTTGCTTAGTCTGGCTAAAGCTTTGCCTATTTTGTTTATCTTTTTCAAAAAATAACTTTCTGTTTTCTTGATTTTTTTTGTAATTTTTTTGTTTCAATTTCATTATTTCTGTTCTGATCTTTATTATTTCTTTTCTTCTATTAATTTTGGGAGTAAATCCTTTTTGTTGAACAAAACTGCTCGGGGAAAAGAGATCAAAGGTGTAGATCTGCCACTGAAGCCTGGTAACACTCAAGGTACCTGCCTGGAAAAGAATTGTAGGTGTAGCTATTGGAATGAGCTGATTGAAATGAGCTGATTGAAATGAAATAGATAGTGCACCAAATAGGTTTTTAAGAGAATTTTACTTTCAAGAGAGCCACTAGTGGTACTAAAAAGGATTACAACTTCTTTTCCTGATGCCACAAACTAGTTCAGCATGTATCTGCCATTCAGGTTATTGCAAATGTTTCACTGCATTAGGTAGGTCGCTCTATCTAGCTTTAAATAACAATTTATTTGCTGTCCATTGACCAGACTAGAAGCTAATGCCATATGCTATCAGATTTCCCCTATAGTAGCTTTTGCCCTGCTTTTAGTCCTAATCTCTGTATTAGTCTGCATTGTAGTAACAATCTCAAAATTTCAATTGCTGAAATCAAAAAGTTTTGCATATATAATGTATTTTAAACAAATACAGTTTACCACACCTATTGATGAACTTTTAGGTTATTTCCAGTCTTCACATATTACAAATAATCCTGCACTGAATATGCTTATATAGATATTATTTTGCAGATATGATATACTTCTAGAAATAGAGTTACCAGGTCAAAGAATGAGTAAATTTTAAAATTTGATACAGATTTACTGATTTATACTCCCGCTAGCTACATATAAGACTGTCTGTTTCCTCCTACCACAACAATATTGTCATTAACCCGTCTGATCTCTGCCTACCTGAGAGGTGAAAAATAATACTTCATCATTGTTTTATTTTTCATGAAGATGTTTCTTTGCTTTGCATATATTTTAGAACTATTTGTATCTTCTTTATTTTTGGCAAAAAACAGCTGTGTACCTTCTTTTTGTTTATTCATATCCCTTTGTCCATTTGTCTCTCTGGTTGTGTCTTTTTCTTATTGATTGGAAAGAGCTATTTATATATTAAAGAGTCATTTATTATACAAATTGAAAATATCTTTTTCTAAGTCATAATTTATATTTAGATGCTGATTATTCTATTTTTTGTCATGTAGAAATGTTTTCTTCTTTTTATGTAGTCAAATATCGTTTTTTTTTTTTTTGGTGATATCTGGGTTTTGGTCTTCCTTTAGAAATGTCTTTATCATTAAACCAACAAATTATTTAAAGAATACATCAGCAACAACTCTCTGTTTTCTTCTACTGTCTTTATGGTTTCATATTTTGTGTTTAAATTTTTAATCCTGATAAAATTAACTTTGGTATAAACTGTGAGGGACGGATACATATTTATAGAATATCTGACTGGTAAAGTGGGTTTCTTTGTAGATAAGAACTTATTGGCTATAAAACAAGGGTAGTAGGAGACTTTTTTTAAATGAATATATTAATACTTTTGTAATTTTGATTTTTGCACTCTGTTCATGTGAAATCTACCAATATTTCGTTGAAATATGTAAATTATTGGCTGTTATGAAAAAAGTATTAGGAAAGCAGTTTCTACTCAGCTTCAGTAGAACATGACCCTATAGGAATATGGAACCAGTATTGTCAGATCTGCCCATTTTCCAAAAGAAGTTGAAATCTGGATTCTCATGTGAAATCTCCTGAAGTTTAAATGTTGGCAACTAATCCAGAGTTATAAAAACACTGCACGATCCAAACAAAACACATCTGTAGGCCAGATGGGGCCCATAGGGTGCCAGTTTGAGACCTGTGGTTTAGACATGTTTTCCTCTCACCCTCAAAGGTTCCTTTAAGCCTTCTGCAGTACAGCGTGGTCAGCCCTTATCGCAATGCATTTTAACTCATTGTTGCTGGGCTATCCTTTCCATTGAACTATAAGATGCTTAAAGGTAGTATTCATAGATTTTAAAGTCCCAGGGCCTAACACAGTGCCTTGCACCTAGTAGACATTTAATATAAATGTTTGTTGAATGATTAAACAGAGGAATGAATGAACTCTGCTCCAAGTAGAATCCCTGCCCTGCAGATCTGGCTGGACAAGGTAGTTCAGGTGCACAGAGGTTACCTGGTTTGGACCACTCCTCTTCCCCCTACCTCCTTCCCCTCAAGTCCCTCAGTGCATCCTCATAGCAATTAAAGGATTGCATCCCACAGTAATTTTGTAAACAGGTGGTCTCGTCCACATTGTGACTCTTGGCCACTAGATGTCTCCCTTTGCTTAGAGGACATTCAGAAGCTCTGAGGTCAACTTGGAGGTTGCTAAAAAGAAACAATGTTTAAGAGAAAAAGAATGCTCTAATCTTAGGCCATATTTCTTCAGATGTTTGTCTTCATGAGGAAGTTGAGCACAGCCATAACATCGGAGAAAAAGTGCCCAGGGATAAAATCAGATTAATTTTGTTCTAGGGGAGTTTCTCATCCACGGGAACGCACCCTTCAACAAACACACAGAATGTGACAGTCTATTGGGTTTTAGCTTCTGATCTCTCAGCCTCGTGTTCTCCAGAAGACTTGTTTGTGTCACTTCTAGCTGATACTTTAGGCTGGTGGAGAAACACGTTTGACTGTGAAGGGTCTGGGACTCTAGAATCTGCATGGTAAAAAGCTGGATTCCTATAAGCTGCAGTAGGTTGAACTCCATGGAGGCTGCCCTGATCCCCGTGTGAGTTCCTGAGTATCATGTGATCTCGGGGGATGTGTTCTGGTGCTTGCAGCTGTGCCTTTCATGTGACCTCAGGAGGGTCTTCTGAGCTTGGCGAGGTGGACGGCTTGGTGCTACTGTATAATCCTCATTTTAAAGACAGACAGAGTGAGAAAAAAAATCCTTATTTATTTTATAGTTCATAGCTTTGTCTTCTCAGTGTTATCTCTGGCATTCAAAAACTGTGCATTCTGAATCAATTAAAGGCCACAGATAGAGTCCTGCCTGGCTCTGCCAAATTTACCCACAACCGTGAATTCAGTGATACTTGAAGCTTACTTGTTGAATGAAATCGAAGTGTGGATTCTATAGGACTTCAGTGGCTCTCCAATTTATTGAGGAAGGTCAGATGATAAGAACACTCTGTCTCATATTAGTACCTGTGTTTGCCTTTGCCTTTTCTTTGGTTATTTAGCAAAGGTTGGACGCTTCTATTCGTATCTTTCATCTGTTTTTAAGGACCAGCAGAGAACAGCTAACAGCCTGAAGTTGGACGTCAGGCTGTGTTGGTTTCCTGGCTCATCATTCATTCAACTGCTCTGTGCCTGACTCTCGCATCTACAGAAGAGGAATGATCGTGGCCACTGCCTCCCAGGACTGCCGAGAGTGAGACAGCACATGAGAACTGCTCAGAATAGCACTTGGCACATAAGAAGTGCTCAGTAAATGTTAGCTGATGCCGGGCACTTGATAGTTCATTTCCTCCTCTCGATGCCTGTCCGGGTCAGCTTCCAGTTCATAGATTGCTGTATGTGTCTCTAATAGAGTATAATAAAGACTTCTCACAGTTCTGTAAACTCTCCCTTTCTTTATTTGAATGTTCTATATTTTAATGCTAAGTAGCAATAAAATTGTTCTCTCAACGCCACCCTCCTCCCCCCAACCAAGTAGTTTCTCACAAGTCACATTGACCGAGGCTTGTCCTCAAACAGTCCAATCACTTCCTATTCACCTCTCCTTATTTTAAGTCCCAGTTCTGAGCATTGAGCCCCTCTGTCAGCTTTGACTATCTCACCATAGCAGTCAGGAAAACCTTCTCACTGCAGTTCACATTTTACATTCCACTCTTCCCTTTCTTCTTCCTTTCAGTTTTTTAAAATTATACTTGAAATATTTTTTATTGCATTTAAACGTTTTGCAAGTATGGAAGAAAGCCACCTGAAAGGTTCAGGGCCTTTCCACCCCCCGCACCCCTCCCCCCCGGAATCACCATGTCATTCAAGTCTGCCATTTGTGTTTGCAGCCCCTGGGGTAAAGCTCTCCAAGACCAAGCTCAAAGAGTGCCCAACACTTCCAATGGATGGACACGGCCACTGGGGTCCTTCTCTTTGGAGTGGGCTCACCCTGGTCCACCTGCTGCTGATCTGTCTAATTTGTGTATTGCTTCGCACCCACTAGTCACTCAGGGAAAGCTAGTTGATGTTATATGAATTTAGATAACTAGCTCCAATAACATGATCTGTTTGACATTTCCTTTCTCTTCGGACTCAAGTTCAATGCTGCTTATTCGTGTGACTCTGCCCTTCTGCCGGGAAACCACGTCATCAGGCTGTTCACAAAACCGATGCAAATAGACCGATGAAGTTAAAGGCTTGTAGTTCTTTCTCAGCCCTAGGCCTTTCTTCTTGTTCTTTTGCATTTGTGGAATGTAAAGTAGACCAGAAGAAGAAAAAACATTTGTTTAGCTGGCTTCCTATGCCTGAGTGAGCACCTTGTTCCTGCTTCATAGGTTAGCCTGTGATATTTTGTAGCACATGGAGCTACAAACCCCATCTCAGACTAGAAGGGCAATAAGGCTTCCTGAGCTCTGACCACAGAAAGTTAGCTTTGTCTTGGACTCATAATGAGATAGGTCCCAATGCTGCTTTCTTTTGCTCTCTGTCCTTTGTAAGGACGTGGGAGCCCCACAGACTCACCAGGAAGTAGTGAGGAATTTAGCATTGCGTGGTTTAACAGATTCTTAGGAGGAAACTAAAAGGGGTGAATAACTGACTTCTTGGTGAGTCATCAGTTTCAAAAACACACCCTTATTTATGAAACAACCTAAATATTGGATATACTGTGATTATTAAATACAGAATTAAAAGACTATTCAATGGAGGAGGAGGAGGAGGAGCAAATGCATTCGTTTGTTTGGATTCAGATTTTCCTCAAACCCAATGCACTGAAGAAATCATTGTTTTCTACTTCTTGCCTAATCTTCTAGTGTCTTCGAAAATGTTTTTGGTCTAATATGAAACTGTAGGGCCCCCTTTGGTTCTGAGGGCCATACACTGGCCCCTAGGAAGTTGCTGGGCTTCAATGACACAGTGAGCCAAAGGTAAGTAACAGAACTTCCATCTCAGCTGCAAGCCCTCGTCACACTAAGTTCTGCACTATTTGGCCACTTTGTCTGCCCTTGTGTTGCTTTCTTGCCCCTCCCCACCCTCTACCTGCATTCCACAGCCACTTTGCTGCCCATGATACTGGCAGATTATTAGTCCCATTTGATAAACACATTCCTACTACGATGTCAGTGGCTTACTACAGCGCTTGCGTTTCCACGTAGACGGTAGGAAAAGGGCAGCACTGAACTGAAAAGGTAGCGTCTCCAATCCTAAAATGTTAGATATTGGATCAGCTGAGTGAGACTTTCTAAAAGTCCGTGAGCTTTTGAATGGAAAATTGGTCTCTAGTTACATGGATTCCGAAACAAATCTCTGCAGAAAATAGAATCACCTCTATAAAATTATGAGATCAGCTTTGTTCTACCCAAGCTGGTGGGGGACAAAGGAACAATGGTTGATGCCTCGAACAATTGGGGGTTGCCTTGAACAACTGTCAGGTAGGCTCCATTCTCTTGACAACTTTTCCTCTGGGCCAGATCCAGGCCTGGTCATGGATGTGGATCATGATCTGGTCATGATGTGCATCAAGTGGCCCACCTGGCTTGGGAAACAAGAGGGGTACCCTGGGTTTGGGCCAGCATGGCACTAAATGTCTTCAACATGAATTTTGGGCTCAAATGTTATTGGGAATATTGCTCACTCTAAAAAAAGATATTTCTATTAAAATTCACTTCTCCAAAGACCATTCAATCCATCATGGGGAGATGGGTGCTTCCTCTTTTCTGATAATGAGAACAACCATACCTGACCAGCTTCTCCTTTTCTTTAACTATTAGGAAGTTCTGTCCCTAGAGTTAAGTTTCAAATTTGTAAAACATAATAACCTCATATATTATTATTTGCATTATTTTTCTTAATTGACTCTCTAGTTTTCATAGTTTCTTTTTTGATAGCTCATGTAGTTTATATAGAGCTTATAATTCATGTTTCATTGTTTCTACTCAAATACAATTTTATTTTGTGCATTTGCATTGTAAGTCACCTCCAGTATTTTGTAGAATATGGAGTATTCCATTGCTTCAATACAGGAAGCAAAAGAAAATTAATAAATCAATGGAATTCAGAAACGCCCTTTACATTCTTTTTGGTGACATTTCTGAGAATTAGCGTATTATTGGCCCCCTCATCATTGGATAACAGAATGATGTCTGGCTAACTTAGACCTGGTGGTTAGCATCTGTGGTTACCTTGACCAAAAGTGATTTATGAGCCAATGAGCCTAAAGATATAACACCTAATGAAACTTGACCCTTCATAGTTTTCAAATTGAAAGGAAATGCATATTTATTAAAGAGGTTGATCAGGTTTAGCTCTAGGTTGTCTAAGGACAAAGAGCATAGTGGAAGCATTCACTCTCAGCATACACCCTGTTGCCATCTTTTCCCAGAGCCCTTTCTACACTACCCCACCCAGAAGTCTGAAGCTCTTTTATGTGGGAAAGCAGCAGGTCGATTCTTCGGCCTTGAGTGAAGAAGTTGGAAAGGAAACATAAAGATCTATCCCACTGGAATGACCCACCTCCTCTCAGTGGAATTACGTATGAATGTTGCATTCCTTCAGCGTTATGGGCTATGACCCAAGGCGTCCAGAGGCTGGACAGAAGAGCTCAGTGGAGTGGCACTTTGTAACAAACTGATTTAGGACAGAGGTGTTTCATGTTTCCCTAGATCATTTTTCTCCCGTTTCCCTTCTGTAATTTCAGACACTCATCTATGTCTGCTGAGAGAATCAGTAAGGCTTGGGGCTCTGATCTCCTTCCTCTTACCAAACCTGACATTGACTCTAAGGGGCAGGGAGAGTCAGCAGAAAAGCATTTCTTTCTTCCTTCTTGAAGGGGGTGTGTCACGGGTTTTTCTGCTTGCAAAGGCAGCAAGGTGTGCCAGGAGCTGCTGCTGGTTCAGTGGCCCTGTGTTCATGCCCTTGAGCTGCTGTGGCGGAGATATTAATACTGCCTTTCCGAGCAGCGTCAGAAGTGACTGAGCCACGGTACACTGAAGGAGGGGCTCCCTCAAGCTGTGGTGTGAAGAGAGGAATTGCCAGGTAAGCCCGATAGCTGTGGTTGGATTCCTGAGAATGCGTGTTACTGTCACCAGGCCTACCTGTTAATCTGAGATTACTTTTTCTCCATGGGGAAAATTTTAATTTCATCTCTTGTTTCCTAAAGGGGGTTAATTAAAGAAAAAGAATTGAAGAAGCAATGGGCAGAAACAACAGAGTTCAGCTCTTGCTAACTATACGATGAGGTGATTTGCTGAGTTTCAAACTCCAGGTTTTCTGACTCAAAGCATATGCTTCTCTCTGTCCCTCTCTCCCTCTCTCTCTCTCTCTCTGATACCACAGTACCCCCTATTTTTCTGGTGTGCCTGGCACATATTCTTGGTGGAATAAAAAAGGCTTCACCAAGCATATTTGTTAAAAATGTCAATTGTATGGCTTCCATTAATTAGTAATATGTTAACCATAGCGATCTCTTAAAATAACAGTATGCTTGAGAGAATTACGTTTATTTTCACTTGAGGATGAATTAGTTTAAGCTTTGCCTGAATCACCATATGCCCAGGAAGTACTTCTCAATTTAATTCCTTCCCTGGACTCCGAAACTCCCCAAAATTGTCCCTCATAACCATTTCTCCTGTTTCTCCAAATAAATATAACACACTATGTTTTCTGATTGGCAGGCCTTGAAAATTTATAATTTTTCTTTTCTCTTCTTTTCCATGAAAAATCCATTGATATAAACCTGATATTCTATGTAATAGCCAGTGCCAGAGACTAAATGATGAAAAGATGCTGGAGGAGGTGTAGAGAGAAGGTGAAGGTGGGACAGACATGGAAAAGTGATGACCTTGGCTTTTTTATGGTGATATCTATTGAGCTAAACTTGATAACAACACACATAGGCTAGAGATTACAGATAGAGGAGGGAATAACAAAAACAGATAAAAGTACATTCTGTAATTTATCAGGATATTAGCAGAGGCCTTCTGTTATAATTTTTTCTGTGAAAAAATATACCACTCATTATCCAACCATAACCAAAATTAAAAACAATTTTACAGTAACAGTCACATAAATATTTGACCATTGACGAGTAGTGTTACCTTGAGCAAATTATTTAGCTTTCCTTGCCCTTGTTATTTAATTTGTATAATGTTAGCAATAAGCATTAAGATTGAAAACAGGAGTATATACAAATTAAGTCTTACAAGCTCAACTTGGAAACACTCTCATTTCAGGCACAACCACAAGCTGATGTGAATTGTTGCTGGATGTAGGGAATACAAGTAGCTATAGAGAAGGGGAAACACTATTTCCAAATATATAAGTCTTGAGATTTGTCCTAGATTGTGTTTGTTTTAGCAGAGAAGTACTTACATGATGTCAAGGTCTACATAGTCTTTGACTAGATAGATACACCATCTCAATAGCTATGAAAATAGAAACCTATTTTAGAAACCTGGAGGGGTAGTACTAAAGGCCTATAGCATCATGGCCTGAAACATGCTGTCTTCCATGCACAACTGGTTAAAGCCTCGCCAAATTCACACTGTAGCACACAAAACCAGCAGGGAGGGGAGGCCCCCTTATCACACCCCCTCCCCAGTAAACCACAGGTAATCTCACACAGCCTCCTCCTATTCAATGGCTGATGGAAACCTGGGCTTTGGCTGAGAATGAAAATCTATAGGGATTAACAGTAGAAGTGGAAAATGCCCTAGTACTTCATAGCTACAGACATAATAAATTTCCCACGTGTTGTCAGTTCAATAAATAAAATGCAAAAAGGTGAACAGCAATGAGGTGTGCAGTCCTAAAACTGCAAAATATGGTTAAGTCTTATCAATGGAGCTTATAAAGTCCTCATGGTGTCTCTAGGTCCTCAGTGCAAATGTCATTTTTTTAATCCCTGGAGTTTACTCAAATCCTGGAAACTCCACTTTTTTTTTTTTTGTATTTTGGTTTAAATAAAAATGTCCTATCATTTGCTTCTTTCTCATAAGATAACATTTTAAAGCCTGATCATAAGCATTCCTTTATTGTTTAGGGATAAGCAGATATTTACTGTAAATTTGTGGTGTTAAGACAGCTTCCCATAATGGAACAGATTTACAACTGCAAAGTTTTGGGTAAAGAGTGTTTGTATGAAGCAGGCTATATTTTCCATGAAAACCTTTTATGCTTGTGTTTGCACTTCAGCCCAACTCTGCTTGGAGACTTCCCTATACTCAGTCTCTTGGAGAGTCAGGCTAATTATTTCTGATAAGGCACTTAATGATGTGTTTCCTAGGCATACGATGCTCTTCTATGTTGTTGATCAACATATCAATTAAGCAGGTAACTAGTAAAAGAAAAAACACAGATAGCCATAGAACTTAAAAAATGTATTTAAGTCAGAATGTTATTATATGAAAAGGTAGGCTTTAAAATTGATAAAGAATTATCAAAGCAGTCTTGGTAAAAAATGATTCAGTCAAGAAATGTAGTTGGCACGATTGGCTATTCATTTGGAGGAAATGAAAGTAAATCCCCAAACTTAAATTAACTCCAGACGAATAGAAGATTTAAATGTATTAAAAATAATTTGAAAAACTAAAGAACCATTAGAAGAAAATACAGGAGAATATTTTTACAATCATTTTATAGAAAAAAATTTTTTTTAGCATGACCACAGATTTAAAATTTGTAATGGAAAAGACTGACAGATGTGATTTCATGAACATTTTAATCTTTTGTACAAAAGGAAATAACGTAAAAAGTTAAAAGATGAAAGAAAAACCATGAGCAAATATTGATAACACAGGTGACAGAGAGCTAATATCCATGCTCTATAAAGAGCTCCTAAAAAGCTGTTCTTAAAAATAAAGAAGCATGTCCCAGCAGAACACTTAGAACAATGACTTAAATGTCAAACCAGAAAAAAAAAAATACAAACGGCCAACAAATATCTGAAAAATGTTTAATCTAACTAATAATCAAACACATGCAAATTAAAACAATAAGATAAAAATTTTGCCTGTTTGGCAGCATTAAAAAAGATATTGGGGCCAGTGTGATGAAAGAAGCATTTCTGCACCTTACCAGGGAGTATAAATGGGTACAAATTAGGAGGCCAAGGTGACCGTGTCTATCAAAACTTAAAATATAGGTCGGGCATGGTGGCTCACGCCTGCAATCCTAGCACTCTGGGAGGCGGAGGTGGGAGGATCCCTCGAGTTTGAGACTAGCTTGAGCAAGAGCAAGACCCCGTCGCTACTAAAAATAGAAAAAATTAGCCAGGCATGGTGGTGTATGCTTGTAGTCTCAGCTACTCAGGAAGCTGATGCATAAGGATAGCTGGAGCCCAGGAGCTTGAGGTTACAGTGAGCTAGGCTGACGCCACGGCACTCTAGCCCAGGCAACAGAGTGAGACTAGTCTCAAAAAAAAAAAAAAAAAAAAAAACCCTCTGCTTTCCCTGGAATAGAGGGAGAGGAAGCTTAATAGGAGGGAAACATGAGGACAGATTGTGGCAGTCCAAAGGGCCACGATCACGAGGTTGCTCTTCATTCTGTAAAGTGTGAAGGTTTGTGAGTAAGGACTGACATGATATTCTCAGGCTAAGTGGAATGCCAGTCAACTGGTTCTGTTTATAGAAGAATCATTTGGGAAATATGATTGAGAATGTGCTTTTACTCTTCAGAAAATTATGATGAAAATACTTTCAATATGTAAAGGATTAATGGATTCTGGTATATTTGAAATAATGAAGATTTATCAGTATGAGCATTGAATGAGAAGTCAGACATTTGTTTTATCCTTTTTTAAAATAGATCACCCAAGTAGAGTTTGTAACATTTTTAATCTGACCATTCATAGGTAGAGGTCCCACACAGCCTGTTCTGTGGGATTTTTCCAGCAGGCCTGATGGTTTGTGTTTTCATGCTCAGACATGGGAGTCCCTTAGACACTGAAGACACTCACATTTGTTAGGAAGACAATTTCAAAACATATATTCTTTTTTTCTGCACAAAAAGAGCTTATTTGTAAGAGACTAAGATGGAGATCAGATTAACAATCATGAGTTTTTAAAAATCATGCACCAAGTAACAAAAACTCACTGGCTTATAGTCCAAGGGAAATACTAGATTCTTTGGGAGAGAAATTTAGGAAAATAGCTGATACATTCTTTTTATTTAAAATTTAGGTTCACCCTTTTCATTTTCTGCAAGTGTGAAATAGAAATAATTCTCTCTTAATTCACAAGATTGCTGAAATCATCAAATCAGTAAGTATAATAGCATTTTGTAAATTAGAATTATTCTTATTTCTTATTAGGCAACTGTCACCCCTCTGGAGTGCTGTTCAGGTACTTTCCTTTAAAGCAAACAATCCAAGAGGGAATGCAGATTCTCTGAGCTTTATCTGCTCTAACTAAGCTGAGACAGGTGGGGGAGATGAGCAATCAGCCCGGGAATTCAAGGAACGCTTGGTCCCTGTTTCTAAGCTGAAGTCTTGGCTGGAAGAAGGAGCCTCCTTGGCACCTTCTCTGGAATGCCGTTAATAATCCTTTAAGGGCTTGGTGGTAACTCCTGCTATCCCGAACCATGAGTGACTGGAGAAAATCTTCAGTTACAGGGGGCTGGAATAGAGCCAACCCACTTGCACCCAGGGCTTTTAGAACTCAACTGTGCTGGGCTGTTCTGTGGGAAGTGAACTCTACCAGGATGCCAGAAGACGTATTGGGCAATGAGCTAAGAGCAACAAATCATCCCGAATGGAGCTCTTCTAAGATACAAAGGGCAGACCAAATAGAAAAACTGAATTCTTGTTAGGAAGCAGCAGACGGCTGTACTAGGCTGACAGCACCAGCAGCAGGGGAGATGCTCTTGAGCTGAAATTCTAATGAGTGGCAAAACGCATAGACATGTAAAAATCACACCTCAATTTTGGATTGGAAAAGAATCAGTCTTGGAGGTGCAGTCACAAGCTGGACTCTGAAGGCATGTCCGTTCAATGAGTCACAGGAGGGTTTAAAAGAGGATCCTGGCACAGACTCCCAGCAACCCAGCAGTTGTTGGCAAAAATGGGTCCAGATCATGGCTTTGGGAGTTCCTCTTAATGCATGGAGTGACGATGCATGACTATGCTGTCAACCGCCAGGACCTGGCATGTGTCTGGGAAATCGGAGGCCCTCAACATGCAGTAGTTGAGCAAAGGAAAGTTAGCAGATTGGCAAAGCATCCCAGGGGAAGGGGTAACTGCCTAAGTAATTCTTTTTGTCCCTTCCAGACTTGTAATTCTAGAATTCTTAAAAATTCCACCTGTGTTCTTGATCCAAGAGCTAAATTCTTAGTAAGCTCTCAGCCCATTGCCAAAGATGTTCAAGAATTTAATGACCGGTTTGAGGAGGACAAAAAGAATGAAGATGAATAAACATTTTTATTCTTTCTAGGCCTGATTTGGTGACTGGCAGACATTAATGAAAGAACAATCAAATAAATAATGAATAAATATAAAGTGGGAAATAATCATATAAAAATAAAATCTGAGTGTGAATAGATCTAAGCCCACCCCCCTTATTTTCCCTCTTATTCTATAGAGGAGGAAACTGAATTTGAAGAGTTTTAACTTTCATAAGCCTTTACACATAAGGGACAAACTTGAGGTTAGTCTAATTCACCCAGGTCTCTTCCTACCATGTTTATAAACATAAACATGCTAAAAATACATTGAAGTATAAAATAGGTGTTTAAAATGTTACTGTGCACACACATATATAGACATTCACTAAGATTAAAAATAACTTTAAATAGTTGTCCTCCCAGAAGAAGTTTGTCTAGCTCATGAAATTTATTAAACCTCGAAACATTTTTTCCAAATATGGAATGAGTTATCTCTTCTGTCTCTTCACCTAGTTTCATTTCTCAACTGCCTTATCTATTATATCTGCCTCCTTAAAGAAACACAAAGAAACCTTTCTTAAAAGCAAATGACCCAAGGATTCCTATACAAAGACAAATCCTAATGAAAATGTTACCAAAAACTTATAAACTGAGAGTAAAAATAAAAACAAGATTTTACAGGTCCTCTGCCTAATCCTACTGAAGTCATGACTTCCTTCGGATCCTATATGGAGACCTACTCTTTTCATTAATGTGTGTGCACACATGTGTGTGTGTGAGTGCAAAACAGAGAGGAGGGAGACAACTTCACTGGGACTTCTAGTTTTAGAAAAAGAAACATAATCCCGTAAATATTGATTCCAGAAAAGCAGCCCAGAGTTCAACTGTGCTTAAGATTAGTTCGTTGCTAAAAACACTGCAAAGTGTAGGTGTGAGCAGTTGCAACTAAGTACCACTGTTGATAAGGAGACAGCTATTGGCATAAATAAATGATGATTGGAGTCCATAAATATAAAACTGCAAAGGCAGGGAGACGATGGCCAGCTGTCTCCAGAGGCACAACAGCAAGTTCTAATGATCGTTCCCCGTACGCTGAAGGGCAGGGATTATCAGCAGTGAATTCACATGAATGAATTCAAGGAAGTGAGGAGGAGGGGCCCCAGCGCTGCCAAGCCTTCCCACGGAGCCAGTGCCAACACGGCTGTGGGGCAGGCATCCCTGACCTCCAGCTGCAAGGTGTGATGCAAACATGTCAGGCTCTAATGACAACAGCAGCTCCTCATCTGTGGCTAGGACACAAGGATTCTGGAGAATTTTTTAACAAGCAGGACTATTCTGGCTTGAAAGGGAAGTGATAAAAATACTGTGTGGTTTGTGTTTACTGAAGACAAAGTTCAGTGGGATTTATGATTACCCTATACACACACCCCAAGTATTTCCCGACATCCTTAATGCTGAGGACCCTGCTTTGAGTCAGATAATTCAATTAACTGGAAAAATGTACTTTTATTTCCTTGAGGCTGGGATCCCTCCATTTACACAGTGGTGGCCATCTACCCAGGAACACCTTTTTTTGGATAAGTTAACTTGAATGGGAATTGAAGTCAAATTCTGACATAATCCAACAGGTGACTATAAAAACAGGTGGTAAGATTGAAATACTAGGCACTGCTTTGGGTATTTTATTTGTAATGACTTATCCGATTCTCCTACAAACCTATGAATTGGATACCATTTTTCTCCATCTTATAGATGAGTAAATTGAAGTATAGAAAGCCTTAGAAAATGCCAAAGGGCATTCAACTGATAAATTGCCAAATCTGGAACCCAAACCCTGGGCAGTCTAGCTATAGAACTTGTTTTGTCTTACATGCCTTGAGATACCATTTTCCCACCTTTGGCTGGTTGTCAGACAGGATGTCCAGTAACATTTGAATTTCAGACAAACAACAAATAATTTTGGACAGTAAATCATTTCCCAAATATTGCATGTGGTATACTTATACTAAAAAGTTATTCATTGTTTATTTAAAATTCAAATTTGTTTGGGTTTCTTGTATTTTTATTTGCTAAGTCTTACAACCCTATCCCAGAGGAAGCTATACACACCAAGGAAGCAAAGAAAAAATTCTGATTAGTTCGAGTGTTGGTTTCCAAACCCAAAGAAGAACTCCTATCACAGAACTAAGCTAGGCTCAGAAATCTTTATTTCCTATCTAGAGACAATCTAGAATGATAGCTCTCAAACCTACCTGAATGTGAGCATTGCTTGCATAGCTTTCAAAATACACATGGCTATGTCTGACTTGTCTAAGATTTCCTAAGTTCAGGGTGACATAGGAACACTTGTATTTTCTAATGATCTCCTAAATGTTTTCTTTTTTTCCTTCTCTTCTTCCTCCTTCTCCCTTCTCCTTTCTTTATGTCTGTCTACTTGTGATTAGCTCACAGACCTGTGATTCCTGACCACTGGTCTGAAACCCTGACTGTAAGTTAGAGTTTACCATTTCTAGCCAGTCCAAGGAGGCAGCCCAGGAGGCACCTCCAGCGTGGGAGGAAGCAGGAATAAAGAGGCCAAGATTGTGAGAAAGGGCTTCTCCCCGAGGCCCAGAACTGTCACCAGGCCTTCTTGAGTTGGGTTTTCAGCCTCAGGCCTGGACTACACGTGGGAGAAAGGAGGCTTTTCAGAGTTAGAGGGGGTATGTGTGTGCATGTGTGTATATGTGTGTGTGTATGTATGTGTGTCTGTGAGAGAGACAGGGACACAGAGATAGAGACAGAGAAGGCCACATGAGGACCAAGCCTCCCATTTGGAAACAGGTTCTGGCACAAAGAGAGCAGATCACACTCATGTGCACCAAGACTGTTACACTATTTGAAAGTCCCAGCACTACACACTGTGGCCTTAACCGTTTCCAGGAATTCAGATTTGAAAAATCTTCCCTGGAAGTGGGGAAACAAATTGAAAGAGGGCTAGAAAAAACACAAGCTCCCTCTGCAATGTGGCTGTGCTTCATGAGGGTATTATAAAATCAGTTTAGGAGTATATGACAATTTACTAATACAAATGAAATAACCTAAAAACAAGTAGAAAACATCCGAGGACACATCTCAGGCAAGAATTAAATTCTGTTTCATGAAGCAATACAGTTATTTTAGGTATATATGTGTGCATATGTATACACACACATATATGCATAAAATAAATGTATATGTGTACACACATATTCATGTTATATAATACATATTTCTTTCTATTTAGTATTAGACCCCATCAAAGAACTTTGCAAAACACTGCTCTAGACACACATATCCATCACTTTTGGAAAGCAGAAAGCACAGGTGGGAGGGACTAGGACTCAGAGCAGAGAAACTTTCGGAAGCAAGACCCTAAAGAATGATCCAGAGCCCAGGCTGCTGCCTAAAGAAGCTTAAAATGATAGATTTAGGCGTCGTCTTTGGTGAACAGGAAGGTAGGGTGTGAGAGCAGTGTTCACCCAAGAGGAGAAGGTAAATTCAAAAGTCGTATGTGTCATATTGCCTATTTCTCATGTTTGTCTGGAAAGCCCTAGAAAAGGTCTCTGCCAAAACATAGGCCATGTCTGTGGTCACACATGCCCTGTCTCTAATGCCTTCTCTCTCCTCTCTAGAGCAGCAGGCAGAACGCAAGGGCATTGGCGGAATGGCGGCGTTTGTGTGGGGTTGACAGCACCCCCATTAAGCAAGGTAAGGGCTGGAGGGAAGGCCCCACGCTGTGTTCTCTGTCCTGCTGATCAAGGACGCTTATTCCAATGGCAGACTTTTGAGCTTGGGAATCATAGTTTTTCATCTTTTCCTGTGTTGATGTAAAAGAAAGATTGAGGAGCCATAGGAAAGTATTCCTTTAAGTTCGATCGGTACTGTGGAATAAAACTTTTAGCATGTGAGTGTTCTGTGTTATGATACTCAACGTGGAAGCCACTAGAGGCAGGTGGCTACGGAGCACCAGAAATGTAGCTAGTGTGACTGACGAGCTGAATTTTAAATTTAATTGAATTTTAATTAAAGTGGAAATTTAGATAGCCACCTGGGGCTAGTGGCTACTGTATTCAACAGAACAATTCTAACATATCATGATTTTTCTTTGACATCAGATCACCTGGGTATAAATGATTAATCTTATGACCATTTCTATGCACTGAGTTTTGTCCAGATTATTTGAAATAACCATAAACTTAAGGACAATTTGTTGTTAATTACATCAACTCTAAAGGAGGCAATTTGCTGGATTGATTCATTATTATTTTCATGCTTAAACACTCAAATTCTATCCTGGTATTAATGGTTCTAAGGGTCCTTGGTTATATTGATGCTTGTCTTTCCTGAGATGAAAAGGAAACCTCAGAGAATATAAAAGACTGATGTCAAATGCACCTAGTTACAATGTTAGGCAAGTCATGATTTTGAAAGAGCCTGTGTTTAGCCAAATTTTATCACCTGGAAGACAATTCCAGAGCCATTTTCTAGTAAGTTTGTAATGATGGAAATGTATTATTTCTGCAATGGGAGCAAAAGTCATGGTGTCACAGGCTCCGTGAAGTGGAAAAATAATCAAACACTCAGGGGGTTGAATCAGCTCGGTTAGGCCCTACCACTGTGGGTGTTTTTCAATTTGGGCTTGCATTGCTTGTTTTGGGGCCTCAGTTTTGTTTGGTACACTGCTTGTCTAGCCACAGACTATGCACCTGGCTGTCCCTGTCCAGTCCTGGGAAGATGAGAGTTGGAGTGTTGTGTTTCATCTCCTTCTTCACCATCACTGGGGGCCACCATGCCTTCCTGGGGGTGAGTTGGCTCATGTCCCATTTTTCTTCTCAACCACCTCTCCTCTCTCCTTCTGGCTTTTACAATCTGTCACTCTCTAGGTGACTGCAACTGCATAATTTAATGGCCTTGGAATCATAAGTCCCAAGTACTTGTGTCAACATTACCCACATTCTTTCACAGTGTGGCCTTGAATAAGTGAGTTATTTCATCTCTTTAGAAATTAGATGAGCAAACTGCAAAAGGATGAGATTCTTCAATTAAACCATCTTAGGGAACTTTTCTAGCTCAATGCAGTCTCTACTATGGCCTCTTACGCACAGAAAAATCATGTGGATTGACGTGAGCCATCCCTGGACTGTCTCTTCCCATTGGTCTTCACTTTCTTGATGTTTTCATTCGGAATCCTGGTTTTAATGTTCTTTACACACTGATGACCCCAAATGTATATCTCCATGTCAGACCTCTTCCCTGAACCCCACCATTCATGGGTCCACTGCCAACCTGTTCTCTCTGGCGGGGCACCCAATAGGCCCCTCAACTTCACACGTCCAAAATCAAACTCATGATTTTTTTCTCACCAAATCTACTCCTTTCCTGTCTCAGCAAGTGGTTCCACCATCTCGCCAGCTCCTATGGCAAAAAACTTAGTGTTATGCTTGACTCTTCTCACATTTCATATCTACACCACTGGCATTATTTTTTTTAGCTTTATCTTTAAAATATATCTAGAATTCAAAAGCTTCTCGCTACCTCCATGGCTGCTACCTTGATAGCCACCTTGATCATCTCTCACCTGTATTATTTCAACAACCCCTGAAATGCTCTGCCACTGCCTCTGTGCTTATCTGTTCTCAACACGGTTTCAGCATTGAGCCTTTAGAAGGTCAGTTAGAGCATGACTTTGCTGTGTTCAAAACTATCAAGTGGTTTCCGATCTCACTCAAATAAAAGGTAAAACCCTCTCTCTGGCCTGTCGTGGTCTACACAGCCTGCCTCCCCAGGAACTCTCTGTCCCCCTCTCCAATCCCCCACCCCTAGTAGCTGCTCTGGTGTCCCCACTCTGCCTTCACGTGCCAGGCATATTCTTATTCGTGGCCCTTTTCTTCTGCCTGGAAAGCTGCTCCTCCAGGGGTCAGCACTTTCTCACTTTCTTCAGGTTTTTGCTCAAAATTTGTTTCAGTGAAGCCTCTGCTGGCCACCTCTCCACCATCCCTGGCTTGTATCTTAGAGCCATGATTTTAATTCATCTGGGAATCCAAATAAGGCCTTGCAAAGTACAACTGTTCAAAGCCTCACTGTAACTGTTCTTTTTTCTTTTTAACAGAGAAATGATGGCATCAAAACAAAGAGAGAACTCATTGTGAATAAGGCAAAGCATCTAGGTGAGACTTGGTTAGACGGAGTGGTACAGTGAGTTTTGGTGCCAGAGGCCAGCGTCCAAACCACAGACGTGCCTCTGACTGACTGTATGACCTCAGGCACATTATGAAACACCCAAACCTGTATAATGAGAATGACAGTAATTCCTAAAAGCAAGATACTTGTGAGGATTAAATAATATAATACAGGCAAAGTACCTTGCACTGTACCTGGTAAGTAGCTGTCCATATGCTCCCTTTTTGTCCACACCTTGACCCTAACAATGGAATTAATGGGCACAGCCCTCAGTTTAGGAATGAGTTGTGTTCTGAGGTTTAACTTGGGGGTCTGGTGTTTCCAGTGCTGGATGTATCTCCTCATGGAATCAGTGATGTGTACAGATGGTCGTTTGGTTCCTGGGTCCACGAAAGCTTTTCTACCATGCAATAAATTTGCCATACAATAATGTGCTAATAGCATTACTACCATACCACCTATCCCATGCAAGGCTGCAGTTGAGAAAATGAAATCAAAATTTCGACTTGATTTGTAATGCCATGAATACATTTTTCCTGAGAGTAAAAATGACAAAATACAGCCAGCATCTATTGGGCTGTTACTAGGTGCCAGGTACTATTTAAATACAGTAGATGCATTAACTTCTCATATGGATGCTCTGAGTTAGGGACAGTGGCCGTCTTTATTTTACAGATAGTGAAACCGAGCTAGGGGCAGGAGCCAGGACTCAAACCCAGTCAATCTGGCTCCATAACCCAGGCCACTAACCCCTGACAGTGTGAGCAGGGCCAGCCTGTTCCCTGCTCCCCACCTCTCATCTGCGTGGGCAGTAGGAGTAGGAATTGCCTCCGCTCCCACCTTTAGGGATGCCCACAGCCTGGCACAGGGGATCCAGCCTGTAGGGCGATGGGGGGAGATGGGGAGAGTGAGACAGGGCTGAGGTGCTCCGGTGTGAGAGGTTGTGTCCTCCATAGACAAGCTTTGGAGGATCTCAAGCCCCCAGGAATGTCATGCCAAGTTTTAAATGAACTTTGGGTAGGAGAAGACTCAAGGGATTGATCTTCTCTCCTGATCAAAACCCATTCATGGTCTCTTCCTGGGGAAGGAAAAGGTGCTGCTCTGAATCAATGAGCTGGAGGTGAGGGTGCACAGAGCCGCGAGGGCAGGCTTAGTTTTGGTTTGCTTTTCTATTTCATATAAATCCCAAACAGCTGATCCAAGGAATGTTTTTTACAGAAGAAGGAACGGCTGTTTGGGAAGTGTGAGGTTGGGGGTTTTCTGTTGGAGATGCTTCAAGGACACCAGGGCTGGAGGAGGGAGGGAAGCGTGGCTAGAATGTCCTTACCTCTCCTTTCCCCAGTCTTGACACCTAACCTTGACTAGGTGTGTGCCCTGAGGATGTCTGCAAAATCAAGAGGGTGACTGTGGGGTGGGACAGGGAGCACAGGAACAGCTGGCCTGGCAGAAGTGAGAGGACAGATGTATATTCAGCTTCTGCGAGAACCATTTACTCCGGTTTACTCTAGATGTTGTTTTTTAGTCAGTGTCTGGATGAGCAGAATTCAGGTGCAAGCAGCAGGGGACAGTGCCTGCCCTGCAGGCTGAATCCAATGACTGTCTCCCAGTCACTTCCTCAGCAGTGTTTCCACCACCCACAGCAAGGAAGCTTCTGACTCTCTCTCTCTCTTCAGCCCCAGTCCAGGAATATGAGCTGCTGCTTCAGGTGACCTATAGAGATTCCAAGGAGAAAAGAGACTTGAAGAATTTTCTGAAGCTCTTGAAGCCTCCATCACCATGGTTACATGGGCCCACGGAGATTATCAGAGCAAAGGCCACCACATGTAAGTCAGCCATCTGGAGGCAGGAAATGGGAATGGGGAAGGTGAGAGCATCAGTCAGGACAGGTGAGGTTACCCCTTGCAGACAATCATCCCACAGTCTCTGTAGCGTGAAAGGATGGAGGATTTATTTCTTCTTCATGTCCGTTGCAGGTTGGCAGAGGGACTGCGTCTTGTGCCTATTGTCACTTGGGTTCCCAGGCTGGTGAATCAGACCCTATCTCAACTGTACCCATCCTGAGCCAAAAAGAAATGAAACACTGGAGGGTTTCACAGGCAGTTGTAAATTCTCTAACTCAGAAGTGACACACACTAATTCCGTTCACAACTTATTGGCCAGAACTGGTCCTGTGGCCCTAACCTATTTAGAAGGAGCCAGGATATGCAATCCCGTGTGCCTGGAAAAGAGCAGGAAATATTTGTCAAACAGCACTCAATACGCACAAAGATGGGGTGAAGAGAAATTAAATTATTTGTCTAAAGCAGAGATTCTCAAAATGTGGTGATGGGCAGGAGCATCAGGGAATGTCATAGACATGCAAATTCTCAGCCTATCTTAAACTTACTGAGTCGGAAACTCTGGCGTGAGACCCTCTAGCTGACTCTGATGCATAGGAAAGCTTGAGAACCACTCACTGCACACCCCACCGTACGCATTTTCACAAAGGTGACTGTGCCTCATTTTTTTGCCTATTAAAAAGGAATGACTTTGATAGGAATTTCAGGAGTGGTAGAAGGGAATGAGCATACTGGATTGCTGGTGGGTGGAACTTTTTCATCACTCCCCCAAAATGTCTCTTTGCCTTTGCCACCTCCCTGATAGAACCTACCTGGGCATGGTGGCAGGTGGGTGGAAGGGAGCCTCCACTAAGATAATGGTCAAATGACTTCTAGAATCCTTTAAATAGCAAGGATTTACCAGTACCCTCTCAGCTTCTCTTCTCCATTGCAGCAGGTGTCTATGGGGCATGCAGACTTCTTTTGGATGCCAACCCCAGCCATTTTAGTTTTATATTTGTTAGGTTTCTGATACCAACTTTGGACTCTGTTGAGATGGATGTTTCTTTACCTTAAATATATTGCCATCCTGGTTTTATCCTTCTGGCTTTTGGTGAGAAATACTTGGTTCAGATTCCATGTCAGAGCCAAGGATCAGAACCCAGCAATAGTCAGTTAATAAACTGGACTCCGTGAAACCAAGTCCTGCTTTTTGTGCAGACTGCAGCAGCCTGAATGGAGTCCTGCGGTGTGCCTGTGAAGACGGCTACTCCTGGTTCCCCCCATCCTGCCTCGACCCCCAGTACTGCTACTTTGACACGGCTGGATCACTCCCGAGTTGTGAATGTCATCTCAACAACCTCAGCCAGAGTGTCAATTTCTGCGAGAGAACAAGTAAGCACGTAGGAATGCTCTGGGCTGTGGCTTCTCCCACCCCAATGTGTGACAGAGAGGGGACTCTACCTGTTTGCCTTGCTGAGGAGAGCTAATGTCTATAGGGTGATTGAAGGACAGTAGGGTCACACCTTGCTAGGCTTGGCTGGACACGGTGAGCTTCACAGTGCAGAAGATTCAGACACACAAGTTGCCATTTGGATGTCACTTCAACCTTCAGGTCCATCCAGCTCAGTTCTGCAATTACATGACTCTATTGTGCTTTGGGGAAATTCACTAAAATCCCAAGCAAGCAAACTGCTTGAGCAAGCAACGTTTTCCTTCTTGCCTTCTTTTCACCTCTTTTGCCAACATCAATTCTGAGCAAAGGGAAATCTAGAGATGTGGCTGCGGAGGAACACATAGTGATTATACTGAAAGAAATGCTCTGAAGTGCCAATGTGCCGGTGTGTACTGAATGCATCACTGAAACAAAACAAAAGCTAAAGTCCAGTTTAGGAAACCAGTAAGAGCTGACGGGGCTACTGTGGACTTGGGCTTATGTTCAATGAATGATGAGGTGAGTCAAAGAACACAGACTCCAGGGCAGGAAGAACTTTAAAAAGGTTCCCTAAAGACTACTCCGGTTATGTTGAAACTCCAGATTTTGGTGGAATTGAGCAAAGAGTGAGGGAGGAGCCCGAAATAGCCCAGCTTAAGTGGGCATCCCTGGCTCCCCGTCCTGGCACCATGGCGATTCAGGTTATGGCAACACGTGTTTATTGAGCACCATCTTTACACCCCATGCTGGGACCAATTCTAGGATACAAAGAAGCATTTCTCTGCTAGTTATGAATTAGCAGGCTAGTTGGGAAGACCAGGCTGTAATATAAGAAATAAAACAATGTAATTTCTTCAACAAATGTTGATGAAAACTTAGCTTTTGAAAGATGGTCTGGTCTGATCCATCTTCAAGAGATACAAAGATGGTTCCGACAGGGATTACCCTCATGAGAGGGGCTTCCCATGGTATTGCAGGGACAGGCATAGATGAGACAGGTACACACATAGATGCTTAGGGACTAGGGGCTGTGATGGAGGTATGGATAAAGTACTGTAGGAATTCAGAGGAGGGAAAGACTGTACCTGGGGATTAGGGAAAGGCTTGCAGAAGAAGTGGAATGTGATTAGGTCTCAAATGAAGGATAAACAGGATTTTTCCATACGAAGACCTGTCTCAGTGCAGAGAAGCACCAGCAATGGGTAAGCAAGTGCATGCTGGAGTTAGCAAGTAGCAGTGTTGTTGTTTTTCTAAAATTTTTTAATAGGGATAGTGGTTAAGCTCATTGTCTAGATGGCCACACATGTCAGCGTTTGGTGACTGCTTTCTTTAGCCACATATGAGTAGTGACCTACTCATAAGGTTGTCTTGATTACCAGCACTTTCCCATTACTGTTCCAAATCCACAATTAAAAACTCAAGTTTTGTGCATGCTTCCTGTATTACTTTAGGTGAACATTTATTATGGAAAAAAATTAAAATACCACTGCTGAATAGATTGACTCCAAATTGTACTTCTATAATTTTATGAGACTAATAAAATGAAGTTAGCAGCACAATTCACAATTGCAAAGACGTGGAAACAAC
>CAUYRT010074023.1:0-81792 GCA_963574885.1 Lepilemur ruficaudatus | reverse complement strand
CCCCAACTACATTTCAAGCATTCCCCTCCCCTCCACAGTGCTCACCCCATCCCTTAGATGTGGGTCTACCCTTTACCCCCCGAATCCCTAGTGAACATCACCACCATTTGAGACCGTAGTGTTAATCAGTCAGTACCAGTTTGATGGCGAGTATATGTGAAGCTCTGACTTTGATGGGACAAAGGCAATATACATAACCCAAATATTTGTACCCCCATAATATGCTGACATTAAAAAAAATTTAAAAAATGCTCAACATCACTAACCATCAGAGAAATAAATGCAAATTAAAACCACAATGAGATATCATCTTGCCCCAGTTAGAATGGCTTTTATTAAAAAGCCCAAAAACAATAGATGCTGGCATGGATGTAGAGAGAAAGGAACACTTATACATTGTTGGTGGGACTACAAATTAGTACAACCTCTATGGAAAACAGTATGGAGATTCCTCAAAGAACTAAAAATAGATCTACCATTCAATACAGCAATCCCACTACGGGGTATTTACCCAAAGTAAAAGAAGTCATTTTATCAAAAAGACACCTGTACTAGAATGTTTATTGCAGCACAATTCACAATTGCAAAGATGCAAATCAACCCAAGTGCCCATCAAGCCATGAATGGGTTAACAAAATGTGGTATATATGTAGACCATGGAGTACTACTCAGCCATAAAAAGGATGAATTAAGGCCTTTTGCATCAATTTGGATGGAACTGGAGATCATTATCCTAAATGAAGTATTCCAAGAATGGAAAAACAAATACCACATATACTCACTATTAAATTGGAAGTAACCAATGAGCACACACATGCACAAAGGGAAGAAAAACTCAGTGGAAATCAAGCAGGTGGGAGGGGAGAGAATGGAATGGGTGAAAATCTACCTAATGGGTACAATGAACACTATCTGTGTGATGGGCACACTTATAACCTTGACTTAAGCATTACAAAAGCAATTCATGTAACCAAAAACATTTGTACCCCTGCAATATTTTGAAAATTAAAAAAAAAATAAAAAGTGAATAAAAGGAATATAAATTAATGAACTATAGTTTTCAAAAAATAAAAAAATACAGTGAAGTTAAAAAAAGAAAGGCAAGTTATTTTCTTTTCTTCAATGCATGACATTAATCCTGGAGCACCTCTGCCTCTCCATTCATATTTATTCATATTCTTTCTTTCTCCTTTGAAGAGCCCCTATCTTCGGATTTAGATATGTTTGAAAGGAATTTAATTTTGGGATTCAACCATGCGTATATAGTTTCTGTGATTGTAGAGATTCTAAAGATATTTGAATCTCTGAAAGTCACTGTTGTTTTTTTTTAACAGGTCTGTATTTTGTTCACTGAACGTATCTGTCCAATGAGCTTTTCAGGCCATCACAACTTTCAGCCTAACTAACCTTCCTCTGCCAATTTATCTCTATTTCTTTCTTCAGCAATGATATTATTTCTCCTGCCCGAATTTCAGGGATGTCCTCTGCTTTTCCACCTCTTTGTCCTACTGAACTTAAGTGGTTTTTATCAGCAAGCCTCTTGTGATACCTTAGTTCCTTAATGCGTCTGAGCAGTAGCTAGCTCTTGAACTCTTTTCCCTATAATGTTCTTAAACCTTTTTGGGAATCATTTTATGAGTCCTGTGAAGGTTGAAAACAGAATAAGCAAGAAACAACAGAATAAATGAGAAACATCAGTCTGGTTGACTGAATAATTTCAGCTGCTCCTAACAATTCCCACATTAGATTATGCCTATCTTTAAGAGAAATAATGTTCAGTCATCTTTCTCAGACACAGGTTCAACATGTTGTCGCTAAGCTGGTAAACTAATTTGCACTCAGACCAAAAAAACGGGAGTTATTTTATGTTTTACAATCATTCAGAAGACACGCTTGGAAAAAAATGCACGACAAACTATTGCTGAAGACCTTTTGTGTATGCCTTTATAGTCATTGGATAAAAGTTTATTCAGACTTTTGCATTTCAGAATGTATGTACCAAAGAGTAGAAGCTTCACAATTTCTAAGAACCTATTTTGCAATTTGGAAATTTCCTTTTAGATTTCTCTGACTTGCACTGAAAACTTCCTTAATCCTTTAAGACCAGTTAAATACGGTGAAGGGAGGCATTACAAATTCATCTGGTGAACTTAATAAAACCAGACAATCAATCTAACTTTGAAACACCTTTCCACTCTTCCCTTTAGTTAGAATGTGCTTTTCCCTTGAATTTTTAATAGTATTTTTTCCAAATAAAATGTCTTCATGCTCAGAAAAACTGAAAACTTCTATCAGCTATTCAAATGTTTGATTTTCAAAACTGCTAAAATATCCAGAACTTTGAAAACATCTAAACAACCGCTCTTTAGTTTGATCTACGTATCTGCTGTTATCCCCAAATCAACAACTATCCATGTAATACATTGTCATAATTTTTTCTGTATGTCTAATTTGTTTGTTTGTATTTTCAGTGAATCCCTTTAAAGGTGGCTGAGAGTGCTGATATTAATACTTTTTGAGAAAACATTACATTATATTTTGTGCTGGTTTTCTATCAGGTACCTGGACAAAGGAATATAGTAGCATGATGTGTAAGATAATTAATGCCTTTCTCAACCATTTACAGCCATTAGCCATACAGTGTTAACTCTAAGAGAAGATTTTTTAACCTGAAACTTGAGGGACACAGAGCTTCCAGTGACATTAAAATTAAAACAGCTTTGAGGAAAGGTGACAGTTATTTTTAACTGGTCTTAATTCTTTAATATTGTCAAATGCAATAATTAACAAAGAATAAAGTATCTTTACTAATAATTGTAATAGAGTAGTTGGGATCATGACAAAGCATTAGAAGACATATGATTTACTTACATATATTCTTGTTTCCTAAGTAATCTATTAAATTTTTAGATGAGAATTTTTATAAGCATGCTAATATTAGGTATAATACCATTATTAAGCAAGCACATTTATTTAGAGCTTGCTAGTTATAGAAACTCCCAATATACAGCCTCAATATCTCATTTCATCCTTCATAGTTAACAGCGTCATATATTCATTTTTCTCCTTAGCTTAAAAACCTTCAGTGAGTTCTCACAAACTTCTGTATTAAATCCATCTCCTAGATTGACATCCAAAACACTTTGTATCAGTCAGTACAAGTGGTGTTATGTAACATAAACAAGTGGCCCCCAAATTTCAATGATTTACTGTAACAGATGTATGTCTTGGTCATGATACATGCCATTAACAGGTTGACTGCAGATCTGCTCCAAATTATTTTTATTCTGAGAACCAGATTTAAGGAGCAAACCCAATCTGAGTACACACAATGATTTAAAAATAAAAAATCTATTGTGGGCTGTATGCTGGTTTTTAAAACTTTGGTGGAAGTGGCACTCATAACCTTTGTTCCCAACTCATTGGTCAAAGGCAGTGACATAGACAAAGAAAATATCACTGGAGTATGAGATGTAATCCTCTTGCAGGGAGAGATGCTGTAGGGAGAAGCAATAATCCAATCTACCATACACTTCCTGCCATGTGGTCTGAGTATCAGAGGATCAGTCTTTACAGTTTGGCAGTCTAGCTCTTCCATGGAACTGGCTTGATGGTCTCCAGACCATTCTTCATCCCATGGTGAAGAGACCATTGTGAATTTAATAGTTAAAGCTTTGCTGTTACAGCAGAATATAAGAGCAGGGCGTTGGAGATAGTAGATGGACACGTTAACATATAAGGTTGGCATGCTCTTGCTCTTCTCCCATACTGCTGGGAGTTCTTCAGGCTCTGCATCTCTAGGGGCTTTAGTTGGCTCTAGAGTTTCCTAAACTCAAGTCTATTTGAGAGTTAATGAGATTCTCATGGTCTTCTATATTTTAAGGAGAGTTAAGAACTTGCAGAACTGCCAGCTTCCAGTAAAAAAACAGTCAGTTTTTTGAATGTGTGATGAATGTGTTAAAGTCCACAATTTGAGAGCCAAAAGGAACTCTAGAAATGATCCAGTCTAGAGGATCCTAAACATAGCTGCACATCACAATCACCCTGGCAGATGTTTAAATAACAGATGCTGAAGTCAAAACTGCAGACATGCTGATTTTTTGGATCTGGAGTGGAGCCCAGGAGACTTAGTCATTGAATGCAAGCTTCTCTTTACACTCTATCAATTTCTTTTGTTATCGTCCTGCAGTACCTAATTCAGGCAGCTATAGAGAGAATATTCATAAAAATGCAATTGAATGACATCTAATATAAATTCAGAATCCATTTTTTTACTGACAGTATTTCCCATGATTATCTTATAAGAAGATAGGCAACTAGAATAGTCATTCAGCCTGTAATCTTTAAGCTTCTTTAGTTTTGATGGACATGTCTGACTCCTACCTGCTGGTCCCCACCTGTGCTCCAGAGTGCTCCTACCAAAAACAAAATGAAAATCTCTGAGAGGAACTTCTATTTGACCTACTCTGTTGAAAAAATGATGCTTATGAACATTCTGGGGGTATTTCTCAAGTTTCCATCCCAATAAAAATGTTCAGTTTTCTAATGCAATGTAATAAATAATTTTGAGCACACTCTATGCCAGATATTCTATCAGGTGATGGATTATGTGACTTTAATTACACCGATGAAAAGCATGCAAGATGACAGCAAAGGTCTGAGCTAATAATCATCTTATCAGCCTCCATACCCCTCACTCTCAGCTTAATTTTGTGCCCCTAACATGTACAGGGATGCAATTTCAATGCTGGATTTCACTTTACTCCCAATTCCTTTATCTATTCCAAGGTTGCATTGCACAAATATTCCTTTTTACCTTGCCCTCTGATTTATCCTTCTTTTCTTTTCCCAGGACCCACTGTATTTCCCCCCCCCTCAGTTCTGCTTATGAAATCTAAAATGTTTTGTCCTGTTTCTGAATGCTTTTTTAAAATAGCTACAGTTAATTCTTTAGGAATTCCTTATTAGAAGAGAATATCACCACCTCTTTTTTCAAAAAAAAAAAAAAAAAGAATTTAAATTAAATTTAAAGTTTCTGCCACAAAGATACAAGGAAGTTTTATTTCAGATGACACTGACTATTCCACAGCAGTCTGGTTGGTTTTGTTCCATACACTTGTCATTGTTGCTGTCTTGCCACTGCTGTTGGCCAGTTGGCGTCATGACATAATTGTTATCACATCACCTTGTGTGAATTGGGTCAATGTTGTTTACATTATCATCACATCAACTGAATTATGTGTGTAATTGGTACCACTCATGTTGAATTGAGTTGCTTTTTATAATGTATTCAGAAAGATTTTTATAATGTACCATTGAAACAAAAAAATGTATGTATAATGTTCTAGACACAGAACAGTATGATAAAATGATAATATTCTAATTATAAAAAATCTAAAATTATTTTTTCAATGACTAATTGAAAAAGTATTCTAATTGGAAAAAAATCATGGCACAGTTTCATTAGCAAGAGATTATTTTTTCCTTAGTGGTAAATAATATTGTGCTTCACACTCGCTATTGTTGGAAAGGTATTATGTCCAACTCCAAAAATTTACATTTCGTAGCTTTGCTTACAGATTAATATGGCCATGTAACTTAGTTCCGTGCATTAAGATACATATAACTAGAAGTCACTGAGTTGAAATTTTGAAAAAGAAATAAAAATCTTTAAATAGGCCAAATTAACTAGCAGATGGTGTCTTCATCTTTCCTCACTGGAACGAGAACTTGACTTATGACCATGTGAATTTGAATACTTGATAAGAATAACAGCCATAAGAGCAGCCTAAGTATATTATGACTTGGTGGGACCAAACTTCTTATCTCTAAACTCCCTGGTGCATGAGAATAATTACCCCCCACAATTTTACTATTTTTCAAATATCTAGAACTCACAATCACAAATTTTTATTCTCCACATAGATTGAAATGCATAACATTAAGTTTATGAAGACTTGGATACCTCTCTAATGAAATTGTTTCCAAATAACCCAGTAAGAATGGTTTTTCAGGAAGTTTTGCTCTGTCTTTTTTTATTTATATAAGTTCTCTTAGTCTGTGCTGTTATACAAAATATCTGAGACCAGGTCATTTATAAACAACAGAAAATTATTTCTCATAGTTCTATAGGCTGGAGAGTCTAAGATCAAGGAACTGGCAGGTTTGGTATCTGGCGAGGGCTGCTCTCAGCTTCCAAGGTAGTGCCTTCTTTGCTGCGTCTTCCAGAGGTGGCATATTGTGTCCTTACATGGCAGGAGGGACACAAAGAATAGACTCAGCCTCTCAATCCCTTTTATGAGGCACTAATCCTAACCCTGAGGGCTCCATCACCAGGACTTAACCAGCTAAAGGCCTCACCGCTTAATACTATCACAATGGCAATTAAATTCAACACATGAATTCAGGGAGACACGCAGACTATAACATAAGTAATATTAATAAATAATCCTTGTATTAACATATATATATGAGTAAATTGAAAATAATCTACATTCCCACCATTTGGATTACTGACATTTTTTAATGTAAATATTAAATATAAGCATAAATATAAATATTAGAGTCAAACTTTTACAAAAATAAATCAAAATATACATGCTGGAATTAAAGTGAATGATATAAGGATGTTCATTGTACTATTTTACATTGTGCTATTCTTTCCATTTTTATGTAGATTTGAAATTTTTAAAATTAGCAATGTTTACACACATATATGTACATATGTATATGTATTCCTACATTTTCCAAGACATTTGATTGACAAATATCATAGTTGGAGAAACCTTGGCACTTCCTTCAATGCTTCATTTGGAAAATTCACTACTCTCAGGCTGAAAACCAAGTGTCTGGGTCTCCATTGCCCTGAACCTAGTCCCATAGCTATCTTCACACAGTCTTTAAAAAATTATTTTATTTATTCCGTTCCCCCGTTCTAGAAATATCATCCATCAAGCATACACCTACTGCTTGATTTAAAAACTGAAATGAAAATTCTGGCAACTCAGAGGTCTGTTATATTATAAGACTAATTAGAATCCTTTAAATTTCAATGAAAAAAGGAACCTGCTGTATTGAGACAGGTATAAAAAAATTCCTGCTCTCAAGAATATTCAAATTTGATAAGTAAAATGGCTTTCAACATGTTGTGTAGGAATCCTGTAGTAAAACATTAACGAGCTAGTTGCCATAACTGATTATGAGTCAATTCTAGCAAGGGATGTAATTAAATTCTCAGATGTTTCGATTTTCACAAATAGAAGTTTGTCCTCCCTTGGTGCCTTTTATCCATGCTCAGGGTTCTTTGCAATTATTAGCTCATTAGTCCTAGTGGATTTTTTAATTTAATTGTAAATTAGTAGACCCTACAGAGTTAAAAATAAAACAAACAGAATGTTAATGGCCCATTTCACGAATATATATGCCAATGGCTCAACCTTTATTATCTCAGCATATACATTAATAATATCAATGGTGTCTTCAGCTCTCCTCTGAAGCATAATTCCCTGCTCTTCACTTATTATTAATAGTATTGCATAGAATTTGTCTCAACCCGCAAACAATTTTCCTTTTTGGTATTTTTTTACACATCCATTCCAAAGGTTAGTATTTATAGAACTTCTACATATGTTCCATCATCTACTTTGATATATTTTTGGCATATTAATATAGCAAAACCTATATGAACTATTATGAATAGTTATAAGCAGTAAATAGAAGATTTTGATCAAATTCTCTGATTACTGAGATACCATTGTAACTATTTACCAGGGATCTTACATTATCATTGCATCCTATTAGCACCTTCAACCTAGGAAGGAAACTATGATCATTTCCAGTGTTTTTAGGGACCTGAGAATTACTTGGCCTTGTGCAGAAGAGTAAATATCAGGTGTAGTTGAAGGACAAAAGAGAACAAAAAATTATCACATGGAGCAGTAGAGAAGTGAACCTTGATGTCCCTAAAATGGAGAGAAGATAAGGAATGTAGAGTTGACAGCTTAAGTTTATTCTGCCCGGCTTCCATTTTGTCCTCCAAATCTAACTTGCCCCTGAAAATCACCCCTGCCCTCAGCCTGTCCCAGTGCTGCTGTTCCAGTCCTGGGGTGGTGGCCTACACATGACTCAAGCCTGACCAGGGTATTGTTTTCTCCTGGCCATGGTGATGGGTCCATGTATTAGTTTCCTGGTATTGCTCTAACAAAGTACCACAAACTGGGTGGCTTAAGCAATAGAAATTTATTGTCTTACATTCTTCCAGTTCCAAGATCAAGGTGTGGCAGGGTTAGTTCCTTCTGGGGCCTGTGGAGGAGAATCTGTTCCATGCTTCTCTCCTAGTTCCCAGTGGTTTTCTGGAAAGCTATGGGTGATAAAAGATCATACCTTTGGATTGCCCACATGGGGAAGAATTCGGGAAAAATACAAAGGAATTTTGTATATCCTTTATGAACTATTACACCAACCTAAACTCCCCAAATTTGATAATCGGCTTAATTTTTATGTAGAATTGTTTCTTGGAGTATATAAAAGAATGAGAGTAGGGATAGAGAGTCATGGTAAGAGATACTTAAGGATCTAGAATATTTGATTCCCAAACTTGGTTGCACATCAGAGTCACTTGGAAAACAAATATTAAAAAAGATATGGATTCCTAGGCTCCTCCCCCAAAAGTTGTGACTCCATAGATCTAGGCAGAGATTCAGAGACCTGTATTCTTAAAAAGCTCCCCAGGAGAATCTAATACACAGCCAAATTAGGGAAACACTGATCTAAATAATTGATGTAAAGGAATTTAAGAAAATTTATTAAATAAAATTATAAATTTTTCTATGCTAGCTTAGGCACTTTCTAAATCAGATTTCCTTATTTTCAAATGAGACAAGGTCTTAACTTCCTGATGTGGAATGGGAAGTTTAGAATTTAGTTTTCAAAATAGAAAAATCTAATTTCATATCTTTTTATCTTTCTGAAAATTAACACTAGAGATCTTTTTTTACTTGCTTTTTTAGGCAGGCTTAATTTAAAAAAATTACTTGTATGCATAATATAATAGAAAGGGTACTCAACTAATTAGCATTAATTAACTGTACAATTAAGACTTTGATTGATGATGGTAATTAAGTTGATTCTCCTTCTCAAATATGTATGTTCCTAAAGTATTCATTAACTGGTTTCAGCCACAAAATATTCCCCAATAGACTTTCAGAATAGACACGGTATTTCTTCTGCTTTTCAGAAATTACCTTAAGAAATTATTGCTCCTTTGTGTCCAGGTGTATTCACAGCTGCTTGAGGTTGCTAAAAACTTCAAGTAAGTTCAGTTGCTTGGTTAGCAAAAGGGTGTGGGCTGTTCACTTTAAAACTTAAAACTAGTTTGTTTCTGTTTCTGTTTTTGATATTTTTTTTGTGAATAGGAAAAAAAGTGCTGGAAATAAATAACATCAATAAAAGTTTTAATAAGCAAGATTATAAATACAAATTGGTCTCTCAATATAATTTTAGTTGAACGTGTTCCTTAGTTAAGGGATTTTCTGACATGATGAACTTAATTTATATAAGAAGAGGTTTTTAAGAACAAGAGGTTTAAATCTGTAGAATGCTAAATGTCATGAATTGGGACAATAAAATTCTTTTGCTTCTCTGTGACAGAAATGTACAGGTATCATGGAAATAAAAAAGAACATAAATTAACCAAATAATTGAAAGATCTCCATCTACAAGGAAAACTGTAGAAAGAAATTGAAGAGGACACATAAAAAATGGAAAGATATTTCATACTCAAGGACTGGGAGAATTAATGTCATTAAAATGACCACACTGCCCAAAGCAATCCATAGATTCAATGCAATCCCTATCAAAATACCAATGACATTCTTCACAGAAATAGAAAAACCAATAGTCAAACTCATATGGAAGCACGAGACCCCAGAAAGCCAAAGCAATCCTGAGCAAAAAGAACAAAGCTAGAGGCATCATGCTACCTGACCTCAAAATACAAGACTGTAATAACCAAAACATCATGATATTGATATAAAAACAGACACATAGACCAAAGGAACAGAATAAAGAATGCAGAAATAAATCAACATATTTATAGCCAACTGATTTTTGACAAAGGCACCAAGAACATATATTGGGTAAAGGCCAGTCTTTTTAATATATGATGTTGAGAAAACTGGATACCCATATACAGAAGAATGAAACTAGATCTCCATCTTTCACCGTATAAATAAATCAAATCAAAATAAAGACTTAAATGTAAGACCTGAAACTGTAAAACTGCTAAAACAGTGGACAATGATACAGAAAATTCGCCTGGGTAGATTTTTTGTGTAAGACCTCAAAAGCACAGGCAACAAAAGCAAAAATAGACAAATGGAATTACATCAAGCTAAAAAAAACTTCTGCACAGCAAAGGAAACAATTAGCGAAGGAAGAGACACCTACAGAATGGGAGAAAATATTTGCAACCTATCCATCAAAGAAAGGATTAATAACTAGGTTATATAAAGAACTCAATAGCAAAAAAACCACATAATCTGATTTAAAAATTACATATCAATAAGAAGTTTCTTTTTAAAAAGTGCAATCATGGTGGATTCAACTAAACTGCAATGCAACCTATAGAAATAGTAAGGATTACTAATCTGAAATTTCTGTTCATTTATTTAGTCATTCAGTCAACAAATATTGATTTAGTACTTACTCTCCCTAGCACTGTCCTAAACACTAGGGATATATTAGTAAACAAAATAGACCAAAATCCCTGCCCAAATGGAGACTTCCATTTTACAGTTTTTGATTCTGCTTTTCATTAGAAAAATTTCTGTGGTATTTCCAAGGATCACTGAGAATTACTTATTGCTGCTTGTCTGAATATAATGTCCAAGCAGAAATGCACCTGAAATATGAAGCAAACTGCAAATTATAGTACCTGTATTTCAGATTCACCTTCTTATTGTTATGATTCATGGGGACTCCCACAACACACCAAAGTATACATGGACTTATAGAAATTATACTGTATCTTCAGACTGCAGAGTATGTGCTGTGCTATTGATATAATTTATGATACCATCTAATCTGAACTGCCTGAAAGAAATTTTGATATCTCATTTGGCTATGTTTCTGATATCCAAAAGTCTCAATAGAGTATATTTAAAATTATATGAATATTTGACAAGTACTAAATAGAGATGAACTGTATTTAAGGGTCTTTGAGAAATCAGAGTCAAATTAGCAATTTCATAAGGAATGTAATGTCTTGAAAAGCAGCTTCTTAATGAGTCTGATCTAAACTCTTGGCTTTCTCCAAAAGCGATAATTCAAGTTCAGTCTCTTTTGCCTTATTTTGTCTATGGATGGTTCTTTTGCATTGGAGAATCCCTAATTTGTGTCCCTTGAGTCTCAGAAATAGAGCATTTTATTACAGATCATTGATTGAGTTTAGGGCCCTCCTGGGAATGGACAGTCTTGGATTTTCGAGGTGTAGAAACAAAGTGTGGTCCCGAATACTCATGCGCGCTGCAGGGTACTCTAACACTGGTATAAAAAAGAAGAAAAGGAGAAATAAAATTCACAGTAAAAGTGCCTCTGAAGCAAAGAATGAATAATGATCGTGCATTTTGCTCACTGTGGAAAAAGCACAACATTTGCCAAGCCCTTTCCTCATCCTTTTTATCCTTCCTTTTTCCTCTTTTCTCCTCTACTTCCTCCTTCATTTTCTCCTCTTCTTCATTCTTTTTCATCTTTGTCTTCTTCTTCCTTTGAATTAAGAGAGGAGGAGGGTATTCTTTGAGTTATACTTTAGGTCACTTTGGAATTTCCGTAAGTGGGAAATTTGGCTTTCTTATTTCTTTGCAGGCTGCTATGTTGTTGTGTCTAGACTCTCGATCACACTGTCAGTGGGAGCCAATTAAGGACATCTGTGCTATGATCCAGGCCCCTGGGGGCATGATTACCAGCCTATGCCCATGCTTACTCATACAAGGAGCTCTACAAACAGTGACGGTCTGGTCAGGAAAGCCAGCTGGGAGCTGGGGGAGAGGGTTCTGATTTGTAGTAATTGTTGATTTCTGTGGTTTAAAGTGCTCTCACCATGGCTGATTTCAAGATAACATAGGATATAACTGAACTCAAAGTTAGGAAAAGAGCCACTTTGCACTCTTCAAATCAGCTTTATCCTTTCTAAAGCCCAAATGAACTACTTTGGTGACTGATGTAAAGAGAATGTGTCACTAAAGGAAAGAAAAAAATTCTGATATAAAAACTGCATAGGAAGTTTCATTGTGAGGGGTTTAACTGAAATTGCAGGAGCTATAATAAGCATCTTACTGAAAGAGCAGGGACACTGGACTCAAGTTTCTCAGGGCCCTTATTTCTGGTCTCCAGGATTGGGAACTATTGGAGCCTTCTATCATCTGACTTTTTCTTATCTGTTACTGGTAGTTACCTGCTATGTCATTTATCTCAGAATATTTTGCCTTCCTCTTTCTCCAAGTTTAGGATTTATTTAGCTTTTGGATTCCATCTAATTTATTGGGAAAGGAAATAAGGAGATCATCAGGTGATCTATCAATACCCAAACATTAAAAGTTCCTTATCCATCTGGAAATATTGCAATGCTAAGGGCAATAAGAATTTCCTATGGTTCTCCACACCCGATGGGTGTTAATTTTCCCCGCATTACACAGGACCTGAAGAGACTACATCTTCTAAGGTGGGACAGGGGAGTGAGAGGAGAACTCAAATTGGTACTTTCACAAAAATTTGGTCAAACTCATCTGTTATCACAAGTTTTCTAGTTAAGAAGTTGGTGTTATTGATTAGCCATAGACTCCTTTATACAAATCACCTTCCACTGGAGGGATACCTTTACAGGGACTAAGTTTTCTCACTTAAAATTAAGTGAAATTTGTGTTGTTGTATCTTATCACTGCTTTCCCTAGACATGACTACTTATATAATGAGACAATGAGATTAGAGGAGGAAACTGAGGAAATAGCAAGCAGAGCCTCATAGAAGCAGAGAGTAGAATAATGGTCACTAGACTCAGGGGTAGGGGGAGAGAGGGATGGAGGGAAGTTGGTCAACAGAAATGTGCGGTTAAATAGGAGAAATAAATTCTGATGTCCTATTGCACAGTAGGGTGATTGTTAACTATAGTTAACAGTAATGTATTATTTATTTCAAAATAGCTAGAAGAGAGCATTTTGAATGTTTTCACCATAAAGAAATGACAAGTGTTTGAGGTGATGGATATATTATATCATTATGCAATGTACAAATGCAACAAAACATCACACTGTACCCCATACATGTGTACAATTATTATCTGTGAATTAAAAACAAATATAAAACTTTAAAAATGTGTCATGAGACCAAAGCATATTTTAGGGAATTCGAAGCAGATTCATAATCTGAACAAAACAGATCAATCCTGTGATGATTTTAGTGTCAGGAATCTTTTGGTTCAGTTATGTTTCTAAAATCTATTTAGTAATGTAAGAAATGCATATGCTATAATATTATTTTAAAGAATCACACATTGTTACCACCTGTGATTTCCATTCACCCACCCCAAATTGAAATCTTCCAAACCATTTTTGGCCTGAGTTAGTTTCTGATGACTTAACGTGTTCAGGAAATCCAGGGCAAAGGCAGATGATCAAAGGACATTGTCAGATACCGAATGGGATCAGAGATTGTTGAGCACATCATGCCATCTGGAAGGCAAGAGCCAACCAGATTGTTAAATATGCCTGAGAACACATTTTATCAGAGGCTTTGAAATTTCTCTGTGGGTCATTGATAGCTTTAAACACTTCTACTTTATTTTTATACCAAGTTAAATAACATTACTGTGTTAATTTTTCACTATAAAATATGTGCTTATTTTAGAGGCTGAAAACTGTGTAAAAAGAGAAAGATGACTAAAATGAACAATAATCTCACCCATGAAGGCACAAACCGCTAACATTTGGCTGTGTTTCTTTTCAGTATTTTTTCATGAATATTTTTGCTCACAGATAAGATCAAAGTATTATAATATACACAACTTAAATTCCTACTTTGCTTTTTAACAACTTAACAGAATAAATTCTCTGTGTTATTTCTGGAAACACTAAACGAACTTAAAATTTAAACACAAATAAGTTGGATCAGAGATGGGAGATATACAATGAAGCAGAAAACCCACTCCATGAGGAACTGAGAGTCATGGGTTTTAGTCACCACAGTATTCTTGTCTTGGGCTGCAAGCATGGGTATTAGCTTCATTAGATGGCAAAGAGACTGGGGTTGGTGAACCAGAATGAGTTGGTGCAAAAGAATTACCTAAAAAAGGTGTGAAAATACAGAGCTCTGGATTCCTGCCCCAGATATTCTGATTCAGCAACAATGGGTAAGACCCAAGGTTCTGAATCTTTAATAATAACCCTGCATGATTGTGTTGCAGGAGATTCTGGGACATCAGTGGATTAGATCGCCCTTTGCTTTTAGGGATTGTTGGGGAGGAGTTGGAAAAGTCTATAGACAGTGGAGCACGTGCAGGAAGGATATTAAAATTGTCAGCACTGCCTCTCAAGTTCAAGAAGCCCAGGTTAAGCAGCTCCCCAGGCATAGCTACTCAAAAGCAATAGCTGCATTCCTCCGGGTTCTCGGTTTTTCCTCCTAGTGCTGAGCATTCTTCTCTTTCATAGCATCTGCTCTTCCTGTCTCTTCCCTTTATATACACTTCTCCCATCATCTTTCAAGTCACAGATTTGGTTAGTGTCAGAGTTCATACTAGAAACTGGAGCCTTTGACCCCTTCCTAAGGATCTGTCCATTGCACTGTGCTTCAAATCCTGATTTTCAGGTTATCTCAAGCAACATCTCTTATAAGAAGCCTTTCCCAATTTTCCAGTCTTTTCTATGTTCCTACAGCACCCCCCCCCACCACTGTGTGCTTATCTCTTTCATACTGTTTATAATACAGTTAGTTCACTTACCATGCTTCCCCGCTGGACTGAGTTATCCCAGTTTCCATCACAGTGCTTGACACAGAATGCATTCACAATAATATTTCACAAATTAACAGATAAATATGCAATCTTCTTAAGACATATATACTTTAAAGGACATAGTACAGTTATGTACTATGGAGTTTCACCCTTTGGTTAAGCTCTGTGTTTTTCAGATGCCAATATTTTGAAATTTCTTCTCTCGTTTATGCGGCATTTATAATAATTCATCTTTTCTGGAACAGCGGAAGTATATCATTTTGCTCTGTTACACATATCTCTTGACGTACGATTTCTTTGTAAATTTAGTCAACTGATTGGCCTGATTTCTATCAGAGACTTCATTTTAAGTTGTTATTTTATCCTCTGATCAGAGTAACGACTCTGTAAAAGAAAGGTATAAAAATGTTCAAAGAAGATAGTCACGTCTATTGACACTGTATTAAAATGCAAATGCAATGCAAACTGGAAGAAATCAAGCTGCCAAATAATCTGGACCATTTCTGAGTCCAGGATAACAATTCAAATTACTGATTTTCTCTACAGCAAGCTGTTGCAAGTCTCTGTATGCATGTTGTTTGAAAGGAAACTGACTGCAAAAGTGAACCAGAGATATTCATTCTTCATGCTTGGTTGCCCATACACAATGCAAATTATGTATGAATCATTTTGAGTTTCCAGAAAACTCCAACCCTACCTTTTAGCCCTAAGCTGTATCCATATACCTTTCATACCTGTCGATAGACCTTAGATATTCACTCTGTTTTGTTCACCTGTTGGTAGTCATTGCCCTTGGGGATTCCCTTCCTTTGAGATTAGCCCAAAAGTTGCACAGAGTCTGTCAAGCTCCTTACTTTTTTGTAGAATTTAAATAACAGGTTTCATAATTTAAGAATTTCCTTGCTAACCTTCATCTCACTATATACTCTGGCCCCCAGTTGCCTCTCTACTTTCATGTCTCACGTTCTTCCTTTGCCTCACTCCATTCCAGCACCTTTGCTGTGCTTGCTGCTCCTACCCCACCACGCACACTCCTGACTCAGGGCCATTGCCCTTGCTGTTCTCTCTGTTTCCAATGTTCCCTCTTTCCCCCTGAACTCAGCATGGCCCACGCCCTCACTTCCTTTAGGTCTTTATTCCAATATTAATGAATCAAAGAGGTTGTATTGTCTATTCCTTCACTCTTTTTTTTGTTTTCATAGCACATATCACCCTCTGACACATTATATATTTCATTATTGTAACTGCATATATGCCACATGGGAGCAATGACTTTTTCTGTTTACTGCTTCTACCCCAGCACTTAAAATAGTGCCCAGCACCTAATAGGTGCTCAAAAACTATGTGTTAAATGAATGACTGCTTACTATAGAAAAATAGACAGTTTTTGAAAGGGGAAAGAGATAAAGGTTCTGAAGTTTTCAAATAGCACTTAGGATGCAGTTCCTAACCTTTATTGCCTAACTCCTTGGTAGGCAGTCATTAGAACCAGTGGTGCTTATGGACTCAGCTTTCAGTTCTGAGAGGACTCCCACTATTTTGCACTCTCTGACATCCCCAACTTTAACACAGAACTGTGTTCTCAGCAGGAAGGTGTTAATAGATACGTAAGTGCCATACATTATGTATGAAAGTGGAATCATAAGTCTATTTTGTTTTATAACCTCATATTACATAAGGCTAACATATGAGTACCCCTCTTTGTCAAAAAATATCCTTCATAGTATAGCTTTGAAGGGTGAAATGATTCCTTGATAAATCTTCAATAATTACCCATTTAAAATGTGTCCAACTTTTTGGTCTTCCAAACTATATTGAGATGTTCATTCATGTAAAGAAATTTGTAAATTCGTCCATAGCTACTTCCATTGGATAACTTCCTAGATGTAAAAGTGTAATCTCAAAAAGCACGGCTATTTTAAAAGCTTTTGAGGGATACTCCCAAATTTCCTTCCAGAAGGGCTGTAGCAATTTACCAGCAAGGCAAGAGAGTGACGGTGGTGTCCATGAAAACATTAGTTGTTATTAGTCCTTAAAATATTTGTCAGTTTGATAGGTGAAAACTTATTCATTTTCAATTCCCTGGCTATACTACGGAAGTTGAAAGTTTTTGTGTAATCTTTGACTATTAATATATCTTCTTTGTGATATATTCTTCTTTCTTTATCTTATTAAATTTTAATTAAATTTTAGATACATTATGACTATCAAATCTTTGTCATATATATGCAAATGTTTTCCCATTTTTGGCCATTTACTTATACATCATATACTCATTTCTCTATTTTTTCATCTTTCTCATTGGATTTCTGGAAATTTATATATATGTATTTATATGCATATGTAATGACCAATATAAAAATATATATCTGCCTTTCTTTTTCATTAAATTTTATTTTTGAATGTTCTTTTTTTCCAGTCAAAACTATCACCTATCTTTATTGTTTATGAAATTTAGTGATGTTTGCTTAAGAAGTTATTTCTAAAACATGTTTCATGGATTTTTAAAGAAATATTAAAATCCTTCAGCAATTTGGAAATTATTTTGATGTAATAATTAGCTGATTGATCAATTATTACCATTTATTAGTTATCCAATCTGTCCCTACAGATCTCATGTCTCTTTTATTATAGTCTAAATTATTTATATGTACATAGGTCCATATCTAGACTTTCTATTCATTCTTTTGTTCTGTCTCTTCATACACTAGTGTCACATCACCTCAATTACTGCTGTTTATATAAAGCATATTATTACCTTGTGGAGCAAATACCCCTTTGTTGTGTCTTTTTAACATTTTCTTGACTAGTCTCAAAACAGGTTTTCTTTCAGGTGAACTTTACAATCATTCTGACACAATCCCAAAAAATTCCATTGGAATTACCTTGCATCTGATCATCTTAATTTTGAAAGAATTTACATATTTATAACATTTTGTTTTCTAATATAAAAGATGCCAGGTCCAGTGGCTCCACTCCTATAATCCCAGCTACTGGGGAGGCTGAGGTAGGAGGATCACTTGAGCACAGGAGTTGGAGGCCTGCTTGGGCAACATAGTGAGGCCCTGTCTCTATTTTGAAAAAATAAAGTAAAACCAAAATCTAAAAACAATAGTATTAAAAACCATGTAGCCCCTGCCTGGCAGGTTTGAGGTGGATGCACTGGACAGTCCGCGGGCTCCCTTAGGATGATGCACTTCCATCCAGCTTTTCCAGCCCAGACAACGCCCAACGTGACCCAGCCTCCTCTGGGTGTCCACAAGTGGCAGGCAGGTGGCACTGAGGAGTGGGTTCCATGAACCTTCTCAGGCACCATGAACCTCTTATCTTGTGAGCCCCCACCTTCCACAGGGACCACATCTGCTTTGCATGTGGAATGGAAACTGGATTCCAAAGTCCATAACACTGATCCAATAAAAAAAAAGAAAGAGAAACAAGAATTTCTACAAAGAGGCCATGTTGAAAGGTTATTTTGCTGTAACTATTTAGCTTTAGACCGTGGTGGGAAAAAGCTGAAATACCATCCCAACAGTGATAATCTAGGATGAGCAGAAAAAGAAGAGTGTTATTGAAATAGAAGTTTCTACACAAGTTAAGGCAGTCAAATTATGATGAGATAGATTTGTGGCTGTTTTGGGCTCCATGCTTAAGGTGTTTACATGGAAACACAGTCCTCATCAGTTGCATGTCTTTGAAACCTGTTATAAGTCTAAAGGCCTTTGTGTCTGTGTTCCAATAGACACAGCTCTTTCCTGGCCTCCCTCAGCATGCACGTGAGTCACGAAGCTTGTGGTCCTGGCCAGCATCAAGAAGCCACATGCAGACACTCCTGCACACAAGGGCATCCTGAATCCCATTGCTCTCAACCTGTCAGGAGCACTAATTGCAACTGCATCTTATAAGAATGTTTGCTACTTCCTCAGGGCATTTAATTCAGGAACTGTGGCTCTCAAGCTGCAAATATTTATTGCATTAACTTCGATCAGGAATCTGCCCTCATCTGTGTAGCCAGTGACCATGGCACAGTACACATATTTTGCTGCTGAAGATCCAAAAATGAATAAACAGTCTAGTTTGGTGTTAGCCAGTTTCCTTCCAAAATAAATTCCAAGTGGAGTTTTTTCAAATAGCAGTTTCCCTCAGGCTCACCATACATTTGTACCTTTGGAACGGAGCCATATGCTGTCATCGCAATTTGTACAGATGGCAGCTACTACAAATTCCTATTCAGCCCCAGGGGGAGTGTATCCTGATGTCTGGCTGTAGTTTCTTGAAATGACAAACTGTGACTCTTTACAAGTGTGTGCAATCAACACTCACTGCTGACCTCCCCCTTTAAGCACTGAGTATGTCTCTCATACTCCCCTGGTGCCGAAATGTGGACCTTGTGGGTAACAGGTTGGAGGGACTGCCCCTGGTAACTCTTGATTTTAAAGCCATATGTGATTGTTTGCTTTCCTAAGCAAGGCTTGCCATTTCTAGTACATAAAAAGAAAGAAAGAAAGAAAGAAAAATCGACAAGGCATAAGTAGATACTCCAGTGTCTTTGAGCAACGTATGCCTGATATTGGCTTGTCATCTTTTAGTTCAACTGTGAAATTAACTTTAGCTGTTCCACTGCATCTTTTATACCTAAAATTTTAGGGACTCCATATGAAGGGACTAAGGGGCTAGAGTAAGAAAAGGATGAACAAATTGAAATTTGTTTTTGGCAACATATCCTGTCATTTTTATTGAGTCTATGTAGCAAAATGAACAAATGAGTAAACATCAGTTCTTATAGTATACAAGATTTAAATAGAATAATAACAACAGTGGTATGTCTTAGAAAATGAGCAAGGAATTCCTACTGTAGTCTGAAAAACAAAGACACAACTATGAAAGAAAACACAATGTGGACGTTTCACCTTGTGTAAATTCAGCGTTGCGACATTTCCTGTGTCCACAGTGGTGTTTGCTTATGTGTGCATACGTGCTGGTGTTCCCATTTCTGTGGCGGTGCTGTTGGAATTGCTGCAAACGCCAGATCCATCCCACAAGCAGAGGCCTTTGTGGTATCACTGATGGGAGTGGCCAGTCTTCACAAGGGCAGTGATTCTGTTTCCTGAACGAGGAGAGTCTGCTTTAATTCCAGGTTAAAACTGAATCTCTCTCTCTTATATGCAGGAAACAAAGTAATGTATAGACTTTCAAAATTAGTCCTCAAAGAATTTTTTTTTTTAATTTAGAGTATGTGAAGGGAAACATCCAACAAAGGGAAATCTCTTTCAACACAGTGGTACCCTAAAGAATGTCCTTTGAAGATTACTGCCAGTATTGAGCATAATGCCCGAGTTTGTCATTTCCACTTATCTTTCTCACCATCTTTTCCTCTCCCCAACATTTATAAAAACACACATTAGCATTTTGGGGATAAAAGGCACATAGCCTGCTTTTAAAAAATATTGGGTAACTATAATAGTTTATGGGCTCTACATTTGAGGTATATGTTTAATTTTCTGAAACTCCCTTTAAAAAGACTGACTTTTGTGTTTTTGATTGCAGGTTGCAAATATTAAAAATTTACATGGCAGCAAGTTCTCAGTTTTACTGGTTCCTTTATTGTCATCTAATCAACTAACTTTACAAAGTGTATTTTGATATAAAGTATACACGCTACTTTTCTGTATATTTAATCATGAAATTTAACTTTGCACGATATTTGTAATGTTTATTTTAAATAAAAGTGACTGTTTTGTTATTTAAAAAAACCCTACGACTAATATCAAGGTCTGCCAAAACTTTATCCAGGGAATATTTGAACATATGTTCCTACATGAGAAAACTCCATAATGTAAAGATATTGTTGTCATTATTGTTGTTTTGGTAAATTAATTTAGAAGCATATAACAATAAATACCCCTGAGAGATTTTAATGACTTTTCAAAATTATATTTTAAATTATAAGAGTATAACCTGAAGGAAATAATCAAATAAAACAAATAAAGGGATATTTACCTAATCAGCTATTTAAAGCATTAGTAAAACATTATTAGTTTAATCAATAGAACTAAAGGGAGTAACCCTGGAAAGGCATAGTCTAACTATGGGGTGAGGGATGAACTGAGAATGTTCTGCTGCCAAAATTAACACACTCTCATACTAGTTCCTCAGAGAAAGCAACTGGGATTAGGCCCAATTATTTTCAATTTACTGTAGGATGTCTTGTGGTGCAAACATAGACATGGATTAAACAAAGCTCTTTCAGGATAATTAAGCTAAGGTACCAGTTGACAAAAAATAGAGTTCAAATTATATTAATAAGATTAATATGAATTTCAAAATAAATAGGAACTCTCCTCAGAATGAAAGTAATCTTTGAGGTGGCAAAATTTGTGTGGTTTTCCATTTTCGATACTCTAAAGGAAAAAAACTAGGTGCAGTTAGGAGTGAAAAATTCCACCCCCTTATTTTACCTCTACTACCATTACCATTCTCCTTTTAATTTTCAGAAAAGACCTTAAATGTGGCAATTAGTACAGTCAACAAGGCTTGATGTTGAAAAAGATGTTTAAATATTTTGAAAACAAGCACTTAAACAATAAATCAGAATTAATTCCAGATATAAATATTATTATAAATATTATATTTAGATAACAGAAGCCATGGAGGGAAACAAAACAAAACAAAAAGTAAAGTATAAAACATACTAGAAACATTAGGGATTATTTCGTTTACTTGAGATTGGAGATATAGAGATATAGATATAATTTGTGTAAGAAACGACAAAAATGTCAAGCATATATTCTAAAGGACATATCAATTTTACTACATTACAGTGTAAAGTATCTTTTATGTCAAAAAAGATAATAAAATAAGGCAAACAAGAAATATGAGGAAAATATTGCCAACAAATATGACAAAGAGACAAAAACATGGGCGTAATGTGATTATTATGTGCTTGGCAGCCTTGATGTTTACCAAGGTGTCCTTAATGGGTCCCCACAGGCAACATGATCTAGAGTCTAGACCAAACCGCCTAACCAGCATGCAAAGAAAAAGGAAAGCCCAAATTCCCCATCTTAGGGACATTCCTGAGCATCCCAAAGAATCTATATTACAAAGAGAACTTCTCTCCTTCCTTAATTTAAAAGAGGAAGAAGATAAGGAAGACAAACATCCCAGTGGAAAATCGGTAATAGGACAGGGAGAAACAATTCACAGAATATAATTTCCGGTATATGAAAACAACCCCCTTCTCGTTTAAAAAGGACAGGTAATATACCATGTTTTGTCCATTAAGCTGTGCACGTCTAGTGCAACTACAAATTAGCAAAACCTGCCCCCGAAGCAATTGGACAATAAATAGAAAAGGCTTTAAAAGTGTAACTTACACTTTGACCCAACAATTCCAATCCTAGGATTCTGCCCTTAGGAAACCACGAGAGATGTGGAGATGTGAGGAATAATTTATGTACAAGAAGGAACATTGCAGAGTTCTTAAAATATAGAAAATTGGAAGCCACCTAAATGCTCATTGCTAGTTAATAGTTACATAATTTATAGACTAGGCTTATGGTGTAATATTATATAGCTACTGGAGTATTGTTTTCAGAGAACATTGAATATGATAGAAAATTCTCATGGCATAATTTAAATGAATAGAAATAAGAGATAAATATGTAATATTATATATGTGTGTGAATGGAAAGGAGTGTGTGAAATATTTATGGTGGTTATTTCTGGGTCCTGTCTTTATGAATAATTTTTTTATTTTCTCCTTTATACTTTAATTGTCAGTGTTTTACTATGAGCATACAATCTACTTATAACAAAAAGGCATTAAGTTTTATTTTAATTCCTCATAACTTCAGGAAAAAAACCTATGAAATACTATTAATTCATTTTACTTCCAAAATATATTGCATTTGGACTTAGTTTTTGTTTTGTTTTCATTCCAAATTTGTGCTTTAAACTTACCTTTGTGAATTAAAATCCTCAGTTTTAGAAAGTGACATCTTGCCACATATTATTCTATTGGGAAATTTTAGCAGATACCCTCAGCTCGAGCTGAGATTGATGGGCATGTATGTTGAGGAATGCACACTGATTTTTCACAGGAACAGAAACAGTTGTAGAGATTGATAGAGCAGCTCCTTTCAGACAATAAACACTTTGCCTTTCCAGGCATTCACAATAAAAACAAAGCAAGACAAGTCTTTTTTTTTTTTTTTTTAGTTTGATCTTTTCACTTCTCTATTTGGTTTGGGCTAAAAGGCAAGCATTTTTTCCTGAACTTGCATGTCTATAAAATAGTGCTTATGGATAAAGTAAATTTAAAGAGAATAGAAATAAACAGGAAATTCCTGGATAACTAAAACATTCCTTGATTATATGCAGAATCCCAAGGAAAACATTTAATTACATTCTATTTTGGATTTTAAATATTAAAATAATATTTGTATTATCACTGTGGTTTTAAGTTTTATAGAGAGTGAAGAGGCTTCACTTCCTCATTATGTTCGGGAGGCTTTGCGATAGCCTTGCTCTTTTTCATCTGTACTAGCACCACAGAGGTTCTCTATACCCTGAATGTATCTCTTCTTCTCAGGAGTCTTCAGAGTCTCCTCTTGGCTTTGTTTTGTAGGATTTGCAGGCTCCTGCCCTGCCAAACTTCTGCCCTCCTCTCACTGTTCCCCCCTATGGCTGCCCCAGCTACGTTCCAGCTACCAACATTTTCCAAACAAGCTGAGAGCTTTCCAGGCTCTGTGATGTTGTTGGCTGTTCCTTTCTCATTAAATGCCTGTTCCAGCATCTCTACTTGGCAAGAAAAGCTTCATCCTGTAAGATTCATTGCAGACATATTGGCAAAACCTTGCCTACCTACTTCAAGGTGAGTTAGTCCTTCCTTCCTCTTTGCTCCCATATCACCCTCAAGTCGGCTTGCATGATGCCAATGATTATGCTGTTATGTATGCGCATAGTAGTTCATACAGACTGGGACTCTATGAGGATAGGGACTGTATGAGTCCTCCATTACTGGAAGTGTTCAAGTCCAGTGCTGAAATCAAAGGATGAGGCAGGCTATAGTAGGAACCCAGCCTTGGATGGGTGGTTTGCCAATCAATGGATACCCCTTTTAGTTCCAAGCGTATGCGATCTCCTTGTGACTAGCTCGCCATTCTCAGTGGGGAAGAGGGAGGAGGAAGTTAGGGTGTGGGACTGGGCAGGGGGTGAAGTCTCTGGTGTCCGTGTATCTTTTCCAACGTTAGTCAGCAACTTATTAAATATGGTCTTTTCTCCTCATCATTTCCTGAGATTCCAGGGCTCTGACAAATGAAAAGCAGCTCTCCTTACTGTAAAACATTTGAGGAAACTACTGGACTAATAATAACTAATGTTATTAAGCATTTGTTATATAACAGGCATTCACATAAGTACTTTACATAGATTAATATAGCTCATAAAACTTGCTGAAATATATATTATGAATAAGTGGAAGATCTTATTCAAACCCAGGCAATGTGATCCCGATCCCTACAGCTCTCTGCCAGCTGCGATCACAGGTACATTGTCGTCAGAACTCTTGCTTTCCTCTCAAACTGTTACCCTCTAAACATTTAATTATGGGGCTTAAGGTCAGCACTGACTGAACATAGCTGTTTTCTGAAGTTTTTCCCTTTCAAAATCCAGGAAACAACAAACCCAAGTTCATGCAACCTTGTTCCCCCTTGCACTTGTCATCCATGGTACTCTTGTTGTCCTTGTGACCTCTATCTTCTTTCCTTCACTCCTGTTTACACGCTGTAGCCAATTGACCTTAAAAGACAAAAATCAGATCATGCTACTCCCCAGAAAAGCAGTTCGTCAATATTAACCCACTGCTTTTGGAATAATGTCCAAATATGAAACAAAAAGCCTTGCATGATGTGGGCCTATTGTTCTGTGTCAGGTCTGGGCTCAATAGAAGTCAAAAACAAAGCAGTAAATTAGGCCATGAAGAGACCCTGAGTGCAGCTTCAAGATGTGAGGCTCACTGTAGCATCTGTACCCTACATGCCCCAGAACTTCCAAATACACTTGAGTCTCTCATGCCTTTACACATGTTGTTCCGTGCCTGACCTTTGTCCCTTATGTTAGGCAGGGTTTTCCAGAGAAACAGAACCAATAGAATACATAGAGATACTGTATATACAAAGAGATTTATGTTGAGAGATTGATTCACATGATTATGGCAGCTGAGAAGTCCCAGGATCTGTCCACTGCACACTGGAGAACCAGGATAGCTGGTGGTGGAGTTTCAGTCCAAGACTGAAGGCTTAAGAAAACTAGGGCAGACGATGGTATAAGTCTCAGTCTGAGTCCGAAGACCTGAGAACCAGGAGTGCCGACGTCTGAGGGCAGAAGAACATGGCTGTCCCAGCTAAAGTAGAGAGAGCGAATGTACCCTTCTTTCATCTTTTTGTTCCATTTGGGTCTGCAACAGACTGGATGGCGCCCCTTGGTATTGGGGATGGTGATCCTCTTTTTTCAGTCTATTGATTCAAATACTAATCTCTTCCATAAACACCCTCACGGACACACCCAGAAATAATGTTTTGCCAACTATGCAGGCATCCCTCAGCCCAAAGTGATATATGTATTTAATCATCATACCCCTTTTCCTGACAAATTCTTATTTGTCCTAAAGTTTTGAGTTAAGCCACAAAACACTGGTCTAGGCTGGAGGACCTAGGAGAGTGACTACTTAGACTCGGCTTAACTTGTTCCACAAGATTGGCAGACGGAGAACTTGAACTGAGACGCAGTTGTAAAAAGCCCCCGCTGATCCCAGGGTGTGTAGATTCCTGCGGCTGCAATAGCAAATTACTGCAAACCGGGTGACTTCAAACAACAAATTTTTTTTCTTTCATAGTTCTGAAGTCCAGAAGCCTGAAATCAGTTATCACTGAACCCAAATCAATGTGTTTGTAGGGCCGAACTCCCTCCAAAGGCTCTAGGGGAAAATCCGTTCCTTGCCTTGTTGGTATTCTTTGGCTAGTGGCTGAGTCACTCCAATCTCTGCCTCTGTCCTCCTATCACCTTCTCATGGGTTTGCATTTAGGAACCACCCTGATAAGCCAGGATAATGCCCTAATCTCAAAACCCTTAACTTAGTCACATCTGTGAGAGCTAGTTTCCATATGAAATAACATTTACAGGTTCCAGGCATTAGGACATAATATCCTGCGGGTGAGATTTTTCAGCCTCCCACGTATGGGGAGCTCTGGAATTTAGATGGCCAATCAGAATTACCTCCCACCTGAGGGAAGGCAGTTGAGCTTTTGCACCCCTAAATTGATAAATTAGGTGAGTCAAATTACCTATGAGATGGGGCCACACACTTGGCTGAGTGGGCTCCCTTTGGCAAAAGGCAATTTCCAGGAAAAAGCTCTGCTTTGAGCCTTCAGCAAGTAACATTACTATCGGCTGGAGTTCATGCTTTGGTCCTAAAGGGATGGTCTGGATGGCACATCATCACATCCACTCAACCTGCTACCTTTTATAGCCTATAACTGTGCCACAGTCATTGATTTCTGGGCATTATTTTTACTGAGCTGTGAAGCCTTCTATAGGCTTGACCATTGCCTACCCCAAAAGCATACTTTAAACATCACTGTAAAACCTTTCTATAACTTGCCTCTCTCCACTTTTCTCCTATACAGAATTATTCTTTTTCCTCTGTTCCCATGTTACTTTATTCATATCTCTTTTAGTACTCATTCTAATTGTGTAGTGATTGATATTTACATGTCTGTCTTTCCTCACTAGACTGTTAGCTCCTTAAGGGTAGGGTTCCTGATTTGTTCCTATTTGCAACTGCCTCAGTATCTGGCAGACTGTAGGGGCTCATAAATTTTTAATGAATGGACTAATAAATGTAGCTTAAAGCAGCCACTCTCTGCCTCTTCATCAATTGGTGGAGCAGATGGAACAGCCAACTGTATGAACGAAAGCCATCAAGCATGTCCAGCAAAAGTGACTGAGTGTGTATCAGGAGGCTGTAAAGTAAACAATATCTCAAGGGTCACAGCTGTTTCACTCTGCCTTTCAGCCAAGAAATGCCATGATTTACTTTCTGTTCTTGCCAAGGATGAAGAAATAAAGTCATAAACAAAAGTGAAGATGTAAAGGATTGCTCAGCTTGGATGGACAGGTCAATCTGCTTGCCCACCTGTGGCCAAGCAAGCGTGATCAAAGAATAATACACTTTCCCCTTCTATTCCCATCTCACAGTCTTTATTCTTTAACAAGGATGAAGGAAGCTCCAATAGGAAATGGAGTTCCGCTTCTGACATCACTGACAAAGTCAGTTTTATACACAGATGACATTGAGTGTCCTCATCATTGTAGGGATTTATCAAAATCTGCCTCAAAAATACCCCTTTTCTCTCCAGGGTGCTAAATTTCCAGAGTGCTCCTGTGTAATAATCTATTTCACAGGCACATTTGGAGCATTTTGCAATTAGGAATTAATGAATGTAGCAACTCCTAGAACAGTACACATGGCACACACCTAATAAATGTTTTTGTTCCTTCATTTTCCTGTAACAGTTTAAGTTCAGTAACAAGTTATTTATTCGTACGGAAGGTTTGGCAGAATGCAGTCAATATAGTTATTAATGTGTGTTTTATTTTGGAAGTTTTACATTTGTTAGAGAAACACGCACACATAGTAGAAGTTCAAACAGTCGGAAGCAATACTAAGTGAAAAGTTTTCTGTCCTCCTCTACCCAAACCTTCTGTTAGCACAATTATTCTAAATAATATGCTGAAATCTGTTTTTCCCTATTTATCGATTTTAGGTAGTAACTATAAACTTTGCCTAAGAAAGATGAAGAATTTGATTGATTTATACTGCTACTTCTCTCCTAGTTTTGTTATTTATATTGTTACTTAATTCTTTGGTTTCATTTATAACTATAAGCTATATATATATATAAATCTCTATTTCTATTCTTGTCATAATGTAACTGATTCCTTGGTATCTTCCATTTAAATAATGAAATTGTAAATTTGTAGAGCCTCGTACCCAGGGGTTTGATGGTAAACTGACTCAGTGGTGGAGGAGGCAGAGCGCTGATTTGTTCCATTTTCCTATTTCTGTGGCTGATTTCAAGCCACCAACCTGACTTCGAATTCCCTTTTATAATTATAATAATCTTCAATGATTTTTCTATGGTTTGGCTTTTGAGAAACCAATAAGCTGCATTTACAAAATTATGATTATGCAAACGTTATTCAATAGAGAACCAAATATTGTGATTCCCACAGAGAAAGAAATGTAATCTTGATGGAAAATAAAGTAGATAATAAAATAAACTATAATTTTCAAGTTCCCATTGTATTTTAGAAATAATTAAATCTATCAATCTGAAGGAGAACATACCTCTTCCAAAATTCCAAAGAGGCAATATAATGTAGCAGGAATAGCAGATAACAGAAAATAAGTACTAACTTTTATATAGTCTTGATCACAGAAGTATGCTGTTTTGCAAAACACTTGGAAAGACATACTGCAGGCTTAGCATTATTTAAGGTTACTACCAAAAAGAAAACAGAGACAGAAAATGATTTCCCATCTATATTAAAATGACTCCCCAAAAGTACCAGAAATATAGACCCAGATTCTAAGCAAGAATTTCAGTGGTATGAAACAAAGCGGAGACAGGTTTGTGGTTTTTTGTAAACATGTAAGATCAAGGCTTCTGCCTGAGATGTTATTGGCAACTGCAGACCTGCCACTTTCCCAAGTGTGTGCAAAGTGTAGGATGCACTATTGCGTATCTTTCTTGACTCTTTTTTAAATATTTCTATCATTTGTTGGAACAATAGGAGTTTCTCCAGTAATGAAAATGTAATATTTCTTCACTGTTCAGTTTTATCTATTGTCTTAGTCTACTTGCATTGCTATAAAAGAAATACCTGAGGCTGGGTAATTCCTAAAGAAAAAGGTTTATTTGGCTCACAGTTCTGCAGGCTGTACAAGAATGGTACCGGCATCTGCTTCTGGTGAGGGCTTCAGGGAGCTTCCACTCATGGTGGAAGGAGAACAGACAACATAGGGCAACATGGCAAAAGGAAGGAGGCAAGTGAGAGAGAGGAGGAGGTGCCAGGTTTTTTAAACAATCAGATCTCACAGTAACTAATAGAGTGAGAACTCACTCATTACCAGATCATGGCAACAAGCCATTCATGAGGGATCTGCCCCCTTGACCCAAACGCCTCCCACCAGGCCCCTACCTCCAACATTGGGGATCAAATTTCAACATGACATTTGGAGTGGACAAATATACAAACTATATTATCTATCTATCTATGTATCTATCTATTCAGTGGTAGTCACAAGCCACCGGCGGCTATTAAGCTCTTGAAATGTAGCTAGTGCAACTAAGAAAGGAATTTTTAACTTCATATAAGTTTAATTCCGTTAAAACTAAATAGCCACATGTAGCTTGTGAGTGCATGCTGACGGTGCAGTTCCTGAAGAAGCCATGGACTAACACAAAACAAACATTCCTCCACTGGGAACTTTATAGTTTAGCCAGAGAATGAAGCAATCTGCTCAGCTACTGCCTGGAAGGCCCTTCTTGCCCTGGTGGGCTACGTTACACAGTCAGGAGAAAATAAGAGAGTCAGCAATTCTGTGACACTAAACCTTTACTATGGAGGTTGAATATTCCAAACATAAAAGTCAAACAGAGATTCTTTTATTTCACTCTCTTTATTGCTCAAAATCATGATACGTTTTAGTTTGCTTTGTATTTGGACTATGATGTTCTTGCATATATATTAAATATCTTTGTTATTTCTGGATATTCTAAATGCTTTTGCTTTTCCTGTTGGGCCTAAAAACTGCATGTCTTGAAAACATTAAGGGCTTCTAGTAGTTTTTGTTTGTTTTTTTGTTTTGTTTTGTTTTTGTTTTTTTAATACTCTGTGTTTAATGGAATCCACTTTTCATGAAGACATTGTTCTCAGGGCCCTGTGAATTCCTACCCTAATTTAGGGCTTTTGCTTACTTTACCTGCTAAACAATGGGCATCTTGATTTTACTTGTCATAGTCCTGGGATAATTCATCCATATATTAATTAAATATTTGTTGAACACCTACTAAATTCTAGATACTGTCATAAACACTAGAAAATCATCAGTGAACAAAACAAGCCCCTATACTCAATGAAGTTCTTATTTTAGTAGGGGGAGACACCAAGTAAACAAATAAATAAAAATAATATGTGAAGTAGTGAAAATAAAGCATAGTAAGAGAAAGAGAATGCTATGAATGGAGAAAGATTTGTGACTATTGTATAAAGGTTGGTCATGGAAGGCTTTGCTAGTATGATGGCAGTTTGAGCAGAGACCAACAGGAAGAAAGAAGAAAGCCATATGAAAATTGGGTGAAAAAAGTGCCAAGCAGAGGGCACAGCAAATGTAAATGTTCCCAGGGGAGACTGATTAGGGTAATGGGTTGAGCTCTTTGTCCACAGGCGGGGTTTGTCAATCTGTCCTAATTTGTATAAATGGAAGAACACAGGCAGGACACCTTAAAGACAGCTTTAACAGTGGGGCAGGAACACTTCTATTAGAGATTCTAGCTTTGTCTTGGCAGAATGCCTTTGTGTTTTTTAGAAGGAAGATTGGGACTGCAGCCTGGCTTGCTCTGTGTGTGTGTGTCTGTGTGTGTGTGTGTGTGTGTGTGTGTGTGTGTGTGGCGGGGGGTGGCTGTTCTAAACAGTTCCATAATTACATGGCTTTCTGCATCATGACCAAGCTGTGTTCTGTGTCCACAGCTTCCCTTTCAATTACAGATTTCTTTACTTGTGTTCTGGACTATTTACTTTCTCTGTTCTGGCTTAGCAAACAAAATATACTTCTTTCCATATAATAAAAATTCCTCAGTGTCTCTGGTCACTGAGAGCCCCATTCTCAGATTGGGGGTATATATAGATCATGCTTGGTTTACATTTTAATAGGGTTTTGGAAGGAAAGTAAATTCATGTGCCACCTTGAACTTGAAGTCTGCAGCTGTGGCTGCGGAGTGAGGCAGGGCAGACTGTGGGACAGGCCGGGTGAGCCGTCACAGTGAAAGAATAGTAAAGACTCAGCCCTTCACAGATATGCTCTGACATCTCTACTGTATAAACATTCCAGTGACTGGATTGTTATAGTTTTTTTTACATATATGTGTTATGCTAAAGATTGGTGTTGTAAGACTATAAAACAAGGGCCTCACAGAGTAAGGTGAGATAACAGTCAAAGTTTGGGATGTAGACATTGGTGATTGCTATTCAACAATACCAATATCAGCATGAATGAGATAAATCCTTCAAAATATAAAGAATCTTAAGTGAGAAACATGTTCTAAGGAGTCTTGGGTGTGTTGTTTAAAAACGTTGTGTTTTAAAGCCTTTTACTTATTTTTCCCAAGAAAGGAAATCTTGAGGATGGCTAGCCTAGTGGTTAAAAGCAAAGACTCTAGAACCAGATTGCTGGGGTTTGAAATCCAGCTGTTTAAATACAACAGCTTGTGAAATAAATAAACTATTTAGTCCTGCAGGCCTGAAGAACTGGAGGTAGAAGTAGTCCTCAGGGATTTCAACTCAATTAAATGAATCTGTACTGATTATCACTAGGTTGCAGCCCCAGAGCTGACTCCTGAAGCTAGAGACACAGGAAATGTGTTTTCTGTATGCAGGGAGCTTACAGCTGGATAGGGAGATGGTCACATAAAGAAATGATGACTCTACATGTAAAACCAGCAACAAAAGCATGGATAAGGCATAGAGGAAATACAGAAGGGAGTATAATTGACTGCAGAGTCAAGGGAAGTTGTCAAGAGACTCAGCGCCCATGATCACGGTACTGAAGAATGAGTAGGATCCTTCAGGTGGGACCTGGCAGGCAACTAAATCCAGGTTAATGTGCCCATCTACCGTATGTTAGTATGGTTATCCTAGCATGAGGAGATTTAGGAGTCAGACTCTGCCACGCGCTGGGCTACATTTGTTCTAGTCCATTGAGACCCCTGCTTTTGACTTTTGTGCCTGAAACACTTTCTTAGCTATATCCTCTGCTTTTTTACTGGCTGCAAAATCATCCTCTCACCCATAGCACATCCTGTGGTGGTGGAGGGGGGATGGGATTTGCTTAATTGCATTATTGCAACTTTTATTTATTTACGTTTTTTTCCTGTTCACCACAAATGGATGCTGGTGGAGATAAAGCCAATTAAACCCTGCTAAGAGAGTTCTGTAGAGAAGTGTCCATATTATTTCGCTATTAAAACGAGGAAGGGGACCACAGGTGCTCAGCCTTTGGGAATAAGCTTACAAATACATTTTCCCATTCAAACATCTCTATATTTCTTTTCAAGGAGAGAAATTGGAACAGAAGTCATGATTTCAGTGACAAGCTCCCTTGAAACTATAAAATTTTCCTGTTGCAATAAACTTACGCCTACTCAAAACTGGAAAGTGATTATTTCTGAGGAAAGGAAGAGAGTATTTCATTTTAAAATAAGTATTGATTTTTTCTCTTATTAGATCAAAACGTGTACATGGTGGATAATATAGAAAAGTATAAAGAGACAAGGAAAATATCAGTGATCCCATCTCCCTGGGTTAGTTATATAGATAACATTGTGGAATACGTCTTTAATGTCTTTTCCCAATGACTTAAACCACTTGTCATATTGCAGTATTAGAATCCAATTCTAACACTCAAAAGCTTTCTTACACTTTCTATTTCACACGCACAAATTATCCGCCCTTTTGGAACTTGCTGGAGAGTGACCAGGAACTACTTTCTCTCTGTTTTGAATGTACTTTTGTCACTGTTTTCCAAGATCCTTTCCTCCTTCCTTCTCTCCCTCCTGAGCCTGTGATCACATTATTCTGCACCTGTCAGGCATCCGTCTTTGGATTCAAATTTGCCTCGGGTTGAAACTTGCACCTAGCAGAAGGTTTTTGTTCATAAAACTATATTGAGATTAAAATAAATAATTGATATTTTAAACTTGTCCCAATTGGTGCCTCCTCAAAATATTAGAACAATTCATAAGAACAAGGACATAAAGGGCTTTTAGAACTCTGTATTGCACAGAGATATGTAATACTAATTATTTAAATCTGGGATCACCTTATTTTTTTTTTGAGATGGGGTCTTGCTGTTTTGCCCAGGCTGCTCTTGAACTTCTGAGCTCAAATTATTCTGCCTCAGCCTCCCAAGTAGCTAGGACTACAGGTACTTTAAATACTTTTTGTGAACAAGCCAGTTTAGTCCACATACAATAATTCACAGATTATCTTTGTAGTTCATATATTTAAAGTATAATAATTCATAAATCAGTTAGGATATCTTTACATACATCTTATTTCGGACATAATCATGTGTCCCTGGGTGTGAAGTGCTACCTGTATTCAAAGTTTGGGCATCTGAGGCACTAGGCCTTGCAGAATCCATAGCTTAAAACAGGACTGGGGGATAGTGCTACACAAAGTATAGCATCCAAACCACCACCACCAGCAGCAGCATCTGAGAGTGTGTTAAAAATTCAAATTCAAGGACCCTACTTCAGATTTACTAAATCAGGGTCTCTAGAGGTGACACACAGGAATCTGTGTTCTAGCATATTCTCCAGGTAGTTCTTAGATATGCTAAAGAGAACCACTAGTAGAGAAGCATAGTAGTTTCTGAATAGAGATTCCCAAATCCATGTAGGATGACAGGCATGAATGTACTTTTGGAAAAAATGGAATGGAATATTTAAAATAGATTCTTGGAAAAATTTTGAACAGAGCATCATCATATCTGTGTTAATGTCAGAATAGATCCTGCAGAGACTAATTTTAGAATAATTTCTCACCTAGTAATAGTTATATGAATATGAAATTGTAGTCTGGAAACTAAAACATTTGATTCCCATAGAGCAGTGGATCTCAACCTTGACAGCACTTAAGAATTACCTGGGGTGTTTGCAATAGAGCCTATTCCTAATTCTTACCTCCCAGAGATTCTGATTTAATTGATCTGGCATAAAGCCCAGATTTTTTTTAAAGGCTTTCTATGTTATTTTAATACACAGGCAGGATTGAGAAACTCCGACTGAGAATGAATTCATTTTCAGCATGACTCCCAACCAGAAGCCAGAGAAAGCCATGTCCACTAGGACCACAGTACCGAATTCTGAGATAAATTCCCAAATGCCCTCTCTGTGAATCAAGGCTCAGAAAACAGTGTTACAGGATTTTTAATGAAATTTTGTTTGGGATTATCAAAACTAGGGTGTTGAAATAAAATGCATAGAGTCTCAGCCTATGTTTTGGTATTTTCTTATAGTGAGATTGGCCTTGGATCTCTTTTTGTGTGGAATGGGAAACAGAGAAGAGGTAATAGTCTAGTACAGTGTTTTGGTTTTTTTTTTTTCTTTTTCTTTTTTGCCTCCTATTAGTAGGTCATGAAATTACTAGGTCATGACCAACATTGTTTTAAATGAAGTAAAATAGAACAGGAGAAAAAAATAGAGAATATAGGAGTGCATGGCAGTTAAGAATAATTATTGTTTCATAAAACTCCAGTTTCAGTTATATGTGCATGTGTGTGTATGAATGTGTACATTCAAGTATGCGTATAGTTTATCACAATGTACAATTTATTTCTTAGTATGAGTCATGATAAAAACTTTATGTCAACATTCTAGAGCAGCGGTCCCCAACCTGTTTGGCACCAAGGACCAGTTTCATGGAAGACAATTTTGCCATGGACTATGGGTGATGGGGGATGGTTTCGGAATGAGTCAAGCACGTTACATTTAATGTGCAGTTAAACCTCTCTGCTAATGATAATCTGTATTTGCAGCCGTTTACTTAGTGCTAGCATCACCGCCTCAGCTCCACCTCAAATCATCAGGCACTAGATTCTCAGAAGGAGCATGCGACCTAGATCCCTCTCATGCGCAGTTTACAGCAGGGTTCACACACCAATGAGAATCTAACGCCACCACTGATCTGACAGGAGGCGGAGCTTATGCGGTGACGTGAGTGATGTGGAGTGGCTATAAATACAGATGAGGTTTCCCTCGTTTGCCGGCCCCCTGCTACGCGGCAGTGGTATAAAGGAATGTGAGTGCTAGACTTGGAGTGAGTATCTGTGCTCCAATCTTGGTTCTAACACCTACTCTGAGCTCGGAGCATAGATATTCACTCCAAGTCTAGCACTCATTCCTTTATACCACTGCTGCTCCTCAAGCCCTTGCATTTCAAATGTTCCGTGTCCTCTAGAACTGTGTGGTCCCCAGCCCCTGGGCTGCGGACTGGTACTGGTTCGTGGACTGTTAGGAACCAGGCAAATGATTACTAAATGGTCATGAAAATATTTGCTGTAAATCTTCTACATACCAAAATGTTCTGAGTACTGAAGACATAAGACAAGATACGATTTGGCTGCATGAACGAAAATTTCCTTTTTTGTTGCTCCAAAGATAAGTGGTACCCATTCATTCCATTGGTTCCATGGCCTTTATTGTCTCGTTTCTTTATTTTGCCCCAGAGAAGGAAAGACAAAATTCCAGAGAAAGAAAGAAAGTTGCTTAGGTTCATAAGTAAGTTTTCTTTTCTTTTCTTTTTAACTCAGGGCAAAGATATGGACATGAAGTTTGACATTATTTTGAATTATGGGACCTGGGTATTTTTTTTTTTTTTTTTTTTTTTAGAGATCACAGGCTTTCTTGAGTTGAGTTTCAAAAACTTGGCTTGGAATACCAAGAGTAAAAGACTAAATGACTTGATATTACTCTGTAATTTGTAATGTAAGAGACAGTTTTCTCACGTAAAAGGAGGTAGAGTTTAACTAGGGAGATATAATGGTTCAGGAAGAGAGATAGAAACGCAGTAAAGTAATTGCTGGTGTGGTTCTGTGTGAAGTGTGTTCCCATGTTCTCCTACCATTCTTGTGTCTAGCATGAGTGAGCGAATTAACAACCCAAGAAAAGAATCCCACGTGTGTGTTTCACTTTCAAATGGTGGCCAGGGCAAAATTCTAACCTCATGGAGAAGCCTCAAGAGGTGCTGAAATATGGAGTAACATTGGCTGAGTCAGCTATTTAAATGGATGAGTCTGAGGGCAGTTTCAGAGTATATTAAGTATCTGAGTATGGCAATTGGCAAACATGAAAAGTTTTCTGTACTTCTCAGGGGGGAGCAGAAATGGCTGAGAGAGGGCAGGTGTGCAGGAAGTATCCTTAGGGCTGGGGCAGGGATGCATAGACTTGGTGAATAGATATAATGACAAATCCAAAATGATTTAGTAGATACCAGTGGTGGGTGTGTGTGTGCAGGAGCGAGTGTATGGAGCATAAGGAAGTGGAAGACACCTCAGTTTAAGATGCGAAGGGCACAGAATGACCACAGACTACCTCCTTTTTTTTTTGGTCATGATGTATATGAGCCCACTGCACTGCCAGATGCTGACAACTGACCCCCTGTTTCACAAGTCATAACTACGCTTTGATTAGACAAGAGACCGACTTCAATAGCTTTTTCCTGATAAGAGACTACTGAGCATGGACTGGTTGTGGCTGGTTTTAGAGAGGCTGTGCACTTGAGTGTCCTCGTGTTCCTACTTCATCTTTTGACAGACAGGGCCTAATTATAATGCATTTAAATGATAAGTCTCTACCCCAAAGTGAACATAGGATGCATGTAACATGCATGTTTGCTTATCACACATGCATGCAACCCCCTTTCAAGAATATTCATGACTCCTCCTATATCCTGTTAAATATGTATACTTGGACAACTCTTTCAGCATAAATTTCTGTCCCGCCCCTCCCTCCCTTAAAGTGCTTGCTTTCAGTTACCAGCTGGAGGCCGTACTTCCCACCTGCAGTCTGTGACCACTTAAGGAATAAAGCTCTCCTTTTGAAATTTATAACTTGAGTGATTTTTTTTTTCTGTTGACAAATTTAATAAGAAAATTTGTTGAGCACCAAGTATATGTTAGATTTAGGTTAGGCACTTTTCACTTTTCTCATATGTTATTTAATACTCGCAAAAAGTTTGCAGGATAGGTATTGTTATAAGACATTGCATGTTTACAAAAAGAGGGGCTCAATCAAAGTAAAGTGATTGGAAGCACTGGCAATTAGCTGTAGCCTGTCCAAGCTCCTAACATTAGTAGCTTTACATCTTTTCAGTTGGGACACTTGTCCTCATGGTACATAGGCTGCTGATTTCTGCTGTCAGAGCATCGAGGAGACCCAACCCATTGCATTTCAATATTGAGAATCAGGACTTGAAGAGAAGCAGCTCTGTCCACTCAGTTCTTCATGGCCATGTTCCCTTAATTGACTTGGAATGTGACCCTCAGCTGCTCTCTTGAAGCCTTGATATAAAGTCCCAGCTCCCTAACATTGCTCGCAAAGCCCATCACAACCTTGTCTAAACCTCACTCTCCTATATCATTTTTTCCTATTCTCTACTTCCCAACATGTAGGCCAGGTATGTTCAATTATAATCTCCAAGAGAGACATCATGTTGCCCTCTCCCCTGAGGTATGTTGCTCACTTGACCTGAAGGCCTCTTTTATTCTTTTCAATCTATTAAACTCTTGACGGTTTTTCATAGCTCAAGTCCTGCCTCCCCCAGGATGCTTTACCTTAGCCACAGAATATGATTTAGGCATTCCCAACATGTCCTTATAGTGCCCTGTTCTTCTCTCTTCCATAAAACATGCCTGTCATGGGGTAATCATTGATTAACTTGTGTTTCTTCATTAACTATAATCTCTTTGAAAGCAGAATCTATATATTAATCTTTCACAATACCAGATATAAATGTTCAATTCCAATCAGTGGGGCAACTTTTTTTTTCCAGATGTGAGAGGTCATATTATCTGAAGATAGGGAAGTAGAAGGAGAGAGAATCCTCTTCCAGGCAAAACAGGCCTGAAAAGATCAGAGAATGTCTAGCTCTTTTTCCATATCCCATTCATTCATCTTCCCACCAAACAGGTGAGGACAGGCACCTGTCTCTGGTGGTCCTGATTCTAGAATGATCTCTAGGAAAACCTTGGCTGCTTGCTTCAGAAGATGGGAAGAAAGGAAAATTCCCAAGCAGCAATGCCTGTAGCAACCTGAGAAGGTAGGGAATAGCAGGCTTCTCTGATAACTTTGTCCCCTTCTAAGTGGACCCTGTTTCATGTGCTTGAGAGGAAGGCCTCTGTTTCCCTCCTATCCCAGTTCCCAGCCATGCTGCCTGAATCTTTCAAGACATTCCTCCCACTCCTTCATTAACTCTCCTCTGTGCCAAAGGGAGCTGCTTGCTGTGACGCCTGCCATAATATGTCACAAGCTGACAGGCAATCACTTCGTGGAGGATACTGCTCGGCCACAGGACACACATCAGACTGACACACTGCTTCTCCTTGATGGGGAAGAGCAATTCTTTTACACCCTTCAGTAGAAAAAAACTGGTATAAAATGCCAGGCTCCTGTAGCAAGATGATGTGAATAGGGACATTATAAATACAGGAATTTTTATAACTGTCATTTGCCCTTCTAGCCTTGGGATGTGTGACACATGGTTATGATAATCACTTGCCCTCATCTCAAGCATATTGATTCATTTATCCATACACTTATTTATTTTTTCAGCAAATTTGGGGGGTAGTTTCCAAGATCCAGGCACTTGCAAGAAGTGCCAAAGGATCCAGGAGTCAACAAAACCTGATCCCTGCCATCAAAAACATCTTATGCAGGAGACACAGGCTCATAAACATGATTATAACACAATGAGACAAGGGTTTGTAAGAGAGTCAAACACAAAGCACTGTCAGGTGAGCACAATGGAAGGAGCTATTCGTGATGCCTGAGGGATCAGGGCAAGTTTCACAGGGGAAATGAAATAGGAGCTGATTTTTCAAGGACAAGGCATTCACCTGGTCTGGGTGGGAAGAGGTCAGTCTGGCAGGGGCAATAGATGTGAAGGAGATGAGTGTGAAGGAGCATGGGCTGCAGTGCTCCAGGGCTGGAGTGCAAGATAAACAGGTGAGTCATGGGAGCTGGCATCGAACAGGCCAGTGAGGGGCACATTATGCAAGGCCTAAAAAGCCCTAAGGAGTTTGGACTTTCTTATGTTGCCACTGGGGAGTCATCAGCTATGTTGGCAGGGTTGAGCGCAAGCCGGGATTTTAAGGTGAATGCTCCCCAACTTTACAGAGTCAGGAGCAGTAAGAGGCCTTTTTAAACCTCTCTCTCTTCCTCTTGCTTATTTTTATCTTTCCTTGTCTGTGTTTTAATAAGGGATAAAAACTCTAAAACACACATTAAAAACCTAGTGGTGTATGCTTATGAGTCGCACGGGAAGAGGGGAGTTTGGGAGACTGAATCTTATTCTGTTGGGTATGGCAGGTCTTAGAAGCATAATAGACAAAAGGAAGAAAATCTGAGAATCTTGGAGTTTGTTAAATAAGGAAAAGAAGGGGTCCAGGGGTACCAATCTGGGTCAGAGAAGTGTCAAGTGGCCTTGGAGCCTAATTGCTGGATCCCCTTTCCCAGTGAGGGCTGATCTGGTGCCAGAAGAACTGCAGGGAAAGGGTCTGGAGGACACACACGTATAAGGAAAGAGCCGTGGGCGAGGCTAAAGACACACAGAAGCACCACAATGGCAGACTCATCAGGGCAGGTAAAGGCTAATGTTTTGCTGATTGTGTATTTGCTCAGGCAAGATGTGTCCATTAGAAGTTGGGTGTGGTGATAGAGGCAGTTGAGAAGATAGTGGCAATAACTTGGCCATGTGTGTCTGTCTTTTATTCCCTAAAGGAGATGATTAACTCTAAAAGGCAAGTATTGTCTAAGATTATGCAGGTAGTAAGCAGCACAGGTGTTGGGTTCAGACAGAAGGAAATTTAAATCCCAGCTCTATTGTGCACTGATTCTGTGCTCCCTGGCAAACTGCTTACAATCACCAGGTCTCGTCTCTTGTTTTATAACATAGGCATGAAAATACTTATCTTTCAGCATGATTGAAAGGACTAACTGAAATCATGTGTGTAAAATGCTCAGCCTATTGCCAGACATTCAAAAAATGGTAACCATTATTTTACACTGTTTGTATATTTTGTATGTAGCACAGTGTTGGGCACTCAAGAAACTTTAAGATATTCTTTGTGACTTCTCCTGGCTTTCAAGTGCACTGGGAGTTTAAATTAATCTTTTGCACGTATAAGACACATTAAGAGTTATCACCAGTTGGTATTGAAGGAGATAGTCATTTGTCAGTAATATTGACCCAAGGAAAACCAGTCAGGTATAAAAGGCATCATTTTGAAATGATATGACAAATGAAGCTCCATTATTTGAATGAGGAGACAGAAATAGGGTCACCAGATCTTATGGGTCTGCTCTGACATAGTTAAACAGTTGTTGCCATCCCAATAAGTGGGATTCTTTAATCTTGGCATGAGCTATGGATGGGAGGGACTGGTCTATGGAAAGAGGGGAGATAAAATTTGTATACCTTGAGCATCAAAACCTGAGATAGAATGACTACTTTAGAAATAAACATAAGGATTTGGAAAATGCTGCAAATAGATATCAATGTTCCATAAAAATATTAGCACATTTTTGGATATTTCTCTGAATATGTATACCCCCCATTGATTAGAATTATTTAGTGATAAACCTTAAGTGTCCATGTCTGAAGGCCAGCAAATTTTATTAAAATTTAATGAAGAACAGGAAAATTTTGACATTCTGCTATTACTCCTTTGGCATTCAAGTTTATGTTTAATTTAGGTTTTCACAATTTGTAATGAAATAAACTTCTTAATGCCATGAAAAATTCACAAAATGTGAAGCACTGGGAGTATATGTCAGATACACTATGATATTATTCACTGCTTAAAGAATTGTTTATCTGCCATGAACTTACACTTGTGTATTGAAAAGGAAGGCAGAAGTTAATATTAGATACTAAAGAAACAAAAAGGTTTATAGTTAATTTCCAGATCATCATATACAAATTGATGGTCATCACCTGCCCAGCATTGTTCTAGAGACTGTGGGGACAGCACAGCCTCCAGTCTGGTTTCTTTGTCTCTGGCCTTTCAGACCTCTAACTCCTCCACATTAACATGAGAATTTGCTTTATAAAATTAATATGTATTCTAACCTTAATTTCATTTATTTTATTGATACATAATCTTATGTATTTATGGGGTACACATGATATTTTGATACATGCACACAATGTATGATCAAATCAGAGTATTTAGGGTAGCCATCACCTCAAACATTTATTTTTTTGTGTGTTGGAAATATTTGACATCTTCTAGCTATTTTGAAATACACAATAATTTTTTTAACAAAAGTCATCCTACTGTGGTATCAAATACTAGAACTTATTCCTTCAATCTAGCTGTATGTTTGTACCCATTAGCCCTGTGGACCCCAATACCTGGGCTGTAGACCGGTACTGGTCCAGGGCCTGTTAGGAACTGGGCCACACAGCAGGAGGTGAGCAGTGGGTGAGCAAGTGAAGCTTCATCTGTATTTACAACCACTCCCCATCACTCAATCACTATCTGAGCTCTGCCTCCCACCCTCCCATGCCCGTGGGAAAATTGTCTTTGATGAAACTGGTCCGTGGTGCCAAAAAGGTTGGGGACTGCTGCATTAGCCAACCTCTCTTCCTCCCTCCTCTACCAGCCTTCCCAGCCTCTGGCAACCACCATTTTACTCTCTACCTCCATGAGTTCGAGTATTTTAACTCTCACATATGAGAACATGTAACATTTGTCTTTCTGTGCCTGGATTATTTCACATAACATAATGACCTCTAGTTTCATTCACATTGCTGCAAATGAAAGGATTTCATTCTTTTTTGTGGCTAAGGAGCATTCTATTCTGTATATATACTGCATTTTCTTTATACATTCATCCACTGATGACACTTAAGTTGAATTCATATCTCAGCTATTGTGAATAGTGCTGTAATGAACGTGGGGCTTTGGGTATCCTTTAATATGCTGATTTCCTTTCCTTTGGGTAAATACCAAGTAGTAGGGTCTGCTGAATTGTATGGTAGTTCTAATTTTAGTTTTTTGAAAAATCTCCATATTGTTTTTCATAATGGCTGTGCTAAATTACATTCCCACCACCAGTGTATAAGAGTTCCCTTTTCTAGGCATCCTTGCCAGCATTTGTTGTTTTTTGTCTTTTTGATAATAGCCATGCCAACTGGAGGAAGGTGCTATCTCATTGTGGTTTGTATTTGCATTTCCCTGATGATTAGCAATGGTGAACATTTTTTCACATAGCTATTGGCCATTTATATGTCTTCTTTTGAGAAATATCTATTCAGATCCATTGCCTACTTTTTAATGAGATTATGTGGGGGTTGTTTATTTTGCTGTTGAGTTGTTTGAATTCCTGCCCCCATCTCTTATATAAAAATCAACCCAAAATGTATTAATGACTTAAATATAAGACCGAATGCTATAAAACTGCCAGAAGAAAACATAGGGAAAACACTTTAGGATATTGGTCTAGGAGAGATTTTATGGCCAAGACATCAAAAGCACAGGCAACAGAAACAAAAATAGACAAATGGGACTACATTAAATTAAAACACATCCACACAGCAAAGGGAACAATCAACAGAGTGAAGAGACAACCTGTAGAATGGGAGAAAATATTTGGAAACTATTTATCTCACAAGGGACTAATATTCAGAATATGCAAGGAACACAGACAATCTTAGTTTCTCAAGGTCTCTCCCTCTCTCCCTACCTCACTTCTTTCTCTTCCTATCTTATGGTATCAAGAAGCTATGAACTCCCGTGGCCTTTGTAGTTTACAGCAGGAGTAGCAGTGGGTCACAGGCAATGCCTGCCAGAATTTACAGGCCCCAGAGGAATCAATGGTTCTAGGAGAAGCAGGTGCAATAGCTATGGTCTCCACCCCACCACCATCAGTAATGAGTATTCACCTGGGTTTGTTAATAACATCTCCTCTTTTTTGTCCCTAGATTCCTAGGAACTTCCTGTAGTTTCTAATCTCTATATTACTCTACCTTCCCTTTTTCTTCCTCAATGCTTCAAACACTTTTGAAACAGATACCCTCTGTTTGAAAAACATAGTGTGATTTCTGTTTTCTTGATTGGCCTCTGATGGACTCAAAGTCCTATAAGCCTATGAGTGTAGGTGGGGTTAGAGAAACAACAATAACCCCTAATATGTTTTTGTCATTATCTGCTCACACAGATCTTAGCCATCTGTGACATTCCTTTCACTTGAGTGCAATAGGGATCCATGGGAAGATCTCCTGTGTGCCAGTTCAGCTGGGCAGAGTCACTCAATGCCCAGCTTCTTGGGCATCTGCCATCTCCTATCATGCATCGTAGTCCCCATCACTGCTCTGCTGCAACTTTCCTGGGCGCTGCCACTGGTGCCAAAGTATTGCACATGCTCCTCTCTATATATTCCATCATATTTTTTTCACTGGGGACACAAAGCAATATTACTTGTGTCACTGGAAATCAGAGTCCCACATAAAAATACTCCAACTCTGTTTAGAGTACAAGCTAAGCTGATATAACAAGCTAAACTGACATAATAAAAGATGCCAACACGTAAGGGCTTCAGCAGGGTGGCAGTTTATTTCTGTTGATGCATTTTCTAGAAGTGAGCAGCCTGGGGCTGATATTGGTTGTTCCGATCCACTCAGGTTGATGGATTAGCTCTACCATCCTCAAAATGAGGCTTCTGTCTCTGTATCTGAGGTGACTACCCCGTTGTTACCATTTCCTAGGCAGAGGGAAATGGGAGAGAATATCCTGGATAAGGCTTTGCTTATGGAAGTGACTGGAAGCTGCCGTAGACATCACTTCTGCACACATCCCATTAGCTGTGACTAATTCCCATGACCACATCTATTGCAACAGAGGCTGGGAAATTTGTCTCTAGCTGGACTACCAAATGCCAAAATTCTAGGGTTCAAGGTACCATGTGCAGATGTGTGGTGTAGCCTAAAGAAGAGCACCCTGAGAGCCCAGGGGAGCTGACATGCTTACCAAGCCATGAGCCCAGTTCATCTTCTTCCTTCATGAAACCTCCTCCTCTTGTCAAGCCGCATGTCGACAGGGTTATATCTCTGCCCCAAGGGTCACCTTTTTCTAATTGGTACAAGGAGACTATTTAGGCTAGTGGCATCCCTGAATATGCTTAATGAAAGATATTAGTAGTTTATTACATGATTATATATGGGGTTTGTCCATGGGACTGAGGAAGTTAGACAGAAGTTAGGAAGACACCATCCTGTGGCCTCTAGATTTCTCTCTCCTAAATGAGTGTGATACAAAAATATCCTTGTTTCAACCAAAAATAGACTCTTCAATAAAAATTGCCTCTTACAAATTAACTACCACTCGTATTTTCCCCACTAATTCATTCATCTCCTTTATAGCCAATGATCTGAATATAACTATTATTATTCCTAAGTTATATATAAGGAAGCTGAGGTTCGGAGATACTGGGTAATTTGCCCAAGGTCACACAGCTCACAAGCAGTTAGATATGAACTTGAGTCTAGGTCTATCTGACTCCAAAGCCATTGCTTCTTTCATTATATCACAGTACCTGTTAAGTTACAAGGACTGCTACCTTGTGATTAAAAAATGAACTACTTATAACATGACCCTTTTTAATAGAGAAGTTCCAAGAAACAGGACAGTACCAGGGCCATGCTGTCATTGTGGTTTACACTTCCCATGAACTCTTTCCAATAAACATTTCATTTAAATTTAATAAAGCAGTTAATAAAGCCATAAAGGTTAATTACTAGTTAAGGGAAAAATATGACTTCACTTTGGTGAACATGTGAAAAATGAATCAACTTCATTCTCAGTTAACCCAGGATTATACAGGCAATAAAACATGATTATGGATTTAACATGTTAATTCCCAGTGGATTTAATAGCAGTGCTGTGAAATACATGACCAATCGCTAACCCATCTGACAAGTCTTCAGACAGCACTAATCAAGATTAAATCACTTGGCCCACATGTGGATGCAATATATCTTTCAAGACGAAATGACCGTAATTTTTCATCATGGAGGTAGTATAAATGCCTGGTGATAGGATGAGAAGTAGAGAAAAGTGGAGGACACAATCTATGATCTCAATCTGACACCTTACTTTGGAAGCTATTTTTGAAGAAAATAACCTTTAACTTGTTTTCATAATTTCAAACTCTTCTTCAGGCTATTGTTGTCTGTAATGATTCATGATTTACCTATAATTTGTGGCATAAAGCAAAGCATCCACATCCCTTAAAATATTCTGCCTTTCCAAAAATAGATCATGGGCACAGTCAGCCCTCTGTAGCTCTGCCCCTATAGTTTAGCAGCTCTCTAGGTTATACCAGTGTGACTTTAATTCTTAAGAAACAGAATCCTAAATAACACCGCCTTTCTTTTCTAATGAATTGTACCACCTGGTAACCACAAAAGAAAAATGTTATATTCTTTTGACCTCTTGAAGGTTATGAACAGGGATCTGAAAACTATGGACTGTGGGCCGTATATGGCCTACTACCTGTTTTTATAAATAAAGTTTTATTAGTTCACAGGCAGACCCTTTCATTTGTATGTCACCATTGGCTGCTTTCATGCTACAACAGCAGAGGTGACTCTTTGTGGCAGAAACTGTATTCTCACAAAGCTTGAAATATTTATTATCTGGCCCTTTACAGAAAAATTTTGTTTAGCCATGGTTGAGAGCTTCATATTTTTCTGAATTTTAATTTAACTGAAGCATGGTTATTTTCAGGGCCTTCTATTTCTCCCATTCATTTAACCCATTCTAAAGATTCTGTGTATATACTTATTGTTTATATACCTATAACTCAGAAGAGTAAGGTACATAGATGAAAGGCAGTGATCAATCACTTACCTGTTTAGCCCTTTAATGCTTTCCCAGGCTCTACTGCAGAGAGTTCTTTGCTTTATTATTATTATTATTTAAAATTCAACAATACCAGTAGAAAGTCAGTTCCTCAGTCAGGCCAGGCCACTGTCCATCTTCATGATGACTTCTAAGCTTAGAAAGTTCTTTGCTCTACTGCTGTTTAGAAAATTCTAAAATTTTACTTTGAATCACATGACAAAATTTGTTACCAGTACTTAGCTATACAATACTCCTAGTAGCTCAATAATCACTTCACTGTGACTATTTAATTTAGTTAAATCTAAAAAAATCAAAGACTCATAGAATATCAGAAATTGAAGGAAATCTAGAGATCCTCTAGTAGAGTGTTGTCAAGACTAAATTATATAACAGGCCAGGAAACCATTTAAAATCCACTCTAAACCCCAATAATGTGATCAAGAAGACTAGGTGAGTGTACAAAATGAGTCCAGTCAAAACCATTGGCACAGAAAATGGTGAGGGAGGCTCAGATGCCAAGCAGTGACATTGCTTTACAGAACATCAGATCAGGAGTTCAAAAAGGGGTTCAATCAATTTAATTCAACTAAGTACTAACTGAATTGCAGAGAAGTTAACCTATGCAATATCATTAAGTTCAATAACACTAAACCAATTAGAGGAAATATGTTTATTGGACAACTACGATTTGAAGGACACTGGAATAAATGTTGTGAATGGAATGTATTTGTCTAAGACAGAGAAGTTACAACCTATTCTGTGGATGAGAGACAATGTATGCAGATGTGATGGTGTATATATGTATGTTCTTGTGCATACTACATTTGTATGCATGTCTGTGTTTGTGTGTTTTGTCTTTCAGGAATCAGGGAGAGAGAAATGGATTGAGGCTAGAGGATCCTCTCTGTATACAAAAGAAAACCAATGGATAATTTTAGACTGGGAAATTACATGAATAAATTTGTTTATTAGAATGACAGTAGCAGTGTGGACGATAATCTGGAGAGAGACAGCCCAGAGGCAGGGAGACCAGTTAGGAGGATACTCTAATGGTTCTGGTGAACACAGAAAGAAGGCCTTTCCTAAGCCGTAGCTGTGGGGATTGATAAATTCACGTGAGCTAAGAGATGTACAGTGGAAAGATATAAGTATTAATAACCGATGCTTTTTTGTATACACACCTGAAAATGACTCATGTATCTTCAGACATCTCATTCTCCTTACCTGCCTTTCATTAGACAGATGAAATGTACCGCAAGGAGTATCAGCCCAAAGAGCTCTAGAGAGTCAAGAACAGAGATGAAAACTTGCCCTGGACCTCTAAGGTTTCAGCTGAACCAAATGCCATAGAAAATATTGTGTGAACTAAAGTGTATGTATTGAAAATCAGTCACCTGCCTTTTCCCAGCTGGCTGAGGTGAACCCCATTAGCATCAAAAGGACAAGTCAGGGTGAACTTAGGCAAAAAGGATTGGTTTTTATCCTTACAAATAAATAGAAGTGACTCTTTAGCACCTCATCCTGCATGATTATGGCAGTATTCTGGATTTTGAAGGAAAAAGTGCTCTCAGTAGCAGAGAAGACTATGTAATTAAGAGTTGTGTTTCTGAGTTAGATTTTAAAAGCTCAGTGAACCAGAATAAGCTAGGAAAATGCAAAGCATGGGAAGTCAGAACCTGCAGTTTGACTCTCAGCTCTATTGCTTGTTAGGATATCACCTCTTTGAAAGTCATTTTTCTCCTTGAAAACACAGGCATAATTAAACCAACCATAATTAAACCAACCTTGTTGTAAAAGTAAAACAGCATAGCATTTGTGAATGTGCTCACCAGAGGATGTGAAAGATAGGTAAATGAAAAATGCAACAACAATTAAAAAGTAGGTAGTGTCAAGATGAGTTTAAGATCATTGACTCTGGAGTTGAGTCTGGGTTCGAATCAGACTGTGACACTTACTAGCTTTTCTCATCCATAAAATGTAGATTGAAGTAATGCCTCATAGAATTTGTGTATATGTGTGACAAATAGTACACTTTTAGTATTAGTTATTGGGACTGTGTTATAGGTAAGGGTTTGTTTTTCCTCTTTCTCATCCAGAAAAAGCTGTTGCTATATTTAAGGAGATGATATTTTTGATTCATTAGCAAATTTCTGTGACTCTTTAATGAATCTTGGAATATTTGAGTTAGATGGGAATTTGAAAACATCTAGTCAAATTTCCCACATTATTGGGATCCAGCCACGCAGGAACACTTCCAAGGATGAGAGATCCTTTCTTCCACCAGCCTCTTGCCCCACTCTTAACAGAAGCATACGACCCCTCGGAAAAAACAGACTTTCTCTGATTAAGCAGAAATCACCTTTTTGGAACGCTAACCTTGAAAGAAACCAGATTTGCTCTCCAAATCATTCAGAGAAATATACTTTCCTACAGAACATTCACTTGTGAATATGTATATGTCTACTTTGGTTTCCCCTACCCAGGGAAATCCTCTACATCTTTGAATGCAGCCTAACATTGCTGGCTCATACATATACTTTTGACCACAATAACAATTTACTTTCTTTTTTATCAACTGCTGTTTAATTGTGGTATTCTAAATTATTACAGTTGATTTCCTGTTTCTAATTTCAAGACTTTGCATATATTTCCATAAATCTTTGCCATGAAAGGTTTAGCTCATGGTTGATGGTAGACAGCTCACTTATCTTGATGAAAGGGTGAATTTAAAAAAAAAAAAAAGGTACAGCAATGATATTATAAATTGTTGTTTAAAAATAATAAATTTGAATTTTGAGTCCTATGCCACCTTTAGGATCTTTGTGACTGCTGTGGAGTCAGAAAGTCTGGTTTCATTCCTGTTTACAACTTGGCCTCAGCCTCCTTTCTCAGTGTATCTCTCAGGATTTTCTAGCCATACTAGAAGAGGAGTTCTGGAACATTTTTATTTTTCTTCCTTTTTTTTTCAAGTCAATGCTTTTTCTCGGTATCCCCTGCCAACAAATTCACCTGGCAAACTCCTACTTACCCTGTAAGACCATGCTCATATATTACTTCCCAAGAAGCCTTCAGAAACCTCCCCCAGAGAATTGTTTGCTGCCTGCTCATTCTCTAGCAGACATCTACTGCGCCACTTCCCAGGGAATTGCTTGATTGCCAGTGACTGAAAATTCTGATTTAATAACGGAGGCATAGAGGAAATATATTGACACAAAACTTAGAGAAAGGTTAAAATAATAAAACCACATGAAAGGTAGGATGACATTTCAAGTTCTGGAAGACCCAGGTCCTGTTTCCAAGACTCTCTACTCATGACTTGTGCTGCTTTTTTTTGTTAGCTTTCTCCTATCCTTCCTTAAACTGAATTTTTCAAACTGAGAAATATGGTTTTTGATAGTGTCCAAGCTTTAAATCTTTCACCATCTGCTACCGGAGAGAAAGAATGACCCTTTTTCTCAAAACCAGTTTGAAAAATCCCAGGGAAGTACTATGTTGTGTGGCCAGAGGGGCAAAATACTATGACTAGCTTGGCTCAAGTATAGCCACCATCACTGGACCATGCTGCTGGGGTGGGAAATCAGAGTTATGTAAAAACAGGGCTGCTTCTAATGAAGATAGCTAGATGTGAGGGAAAGTGGAGGTATAGTTTTCAGGGGAGGGAGAGAGAGAAAGCTGTGCCCAAAATCCCATAGATGTTCATTTTTACCTATTTACATCTATTTTCACAACTAGACTATGAAATACTTGAAGGCAGTGACTGTGTCTTAAGACAAGGACCCTATCTTATTTTCTAGGGACTGAAAATGCATTAGATCTGGAACATAACAGACCTACATACATATATATATATATATATATATATATAACACTTGTATTTAGAAACATACTTAATATGCATAATTTGTCTTAGGAAACTTAGGCTTCTATTGTTGGCATAGTTTTTGTGGTGTTTAGAACTTTGGACAGTCAATCTTTATAGTTAAATCTAGAAACTAAAAAAATACAAGTATTTTAAGAATTCAATTCATAAGAAAAAGGTAGGCAAAAATAATATTTTTATATATGACCAATTTAATGTGCATTTATCGCCAATGAGACACTGAGCTTTGAATTTAATCAGGCTTTTATTTTCATTTACAAAGTAATGTGATATATCTTTTTAGTAATGCTTTTAGATTATATTCATACTTTCAAAGATCCTTGGTGGCTAATTAAATAGACTGATTTGCCTTTCAAAACAATTTGCACCTCTGTGTTTATGATATTGTGTCTGCTTTGTGTTCATTCTTGACCCAGTGACATTTCTGAAGACCCAAATTCTGTTTTTCATAGATTTGCCTCCTGCAGGAAGGTACATGTTCAGAAAGACTACTCATTTGTCTTCGGTCATCCAGATACTCCAATTCATCACTGACTTCCTCTGTACTTTGTATATCTGAATCCTGGCGTTTGTTTTTTCTGTGCCTGACTGCTCTGGTTCTTCTAGCTCTAGGAAATGTGTTTTTTTGCTTTATCTCCTGTTTACCCGAGGATCTGTGTTTCTCCAGCTGCAGGAACGTGGGACTGTTACAGTGGCTTCCCACTTGGGAAGCACCTTCACCTTTAGACGGACTCTTGGGTCTCTTCCCAGCAGTTGAAGAAAGCTTCACATATTGGACTGTGGACAAAGATGCCCTCCTGTGGTTTGATTCATTGCTATGCACATTCTTTTCTTTTAAGGGCTCACAGCTGATATTCTGGATAAAGTGTTCATTTCTGTGACTTCCCCTCAGAGAGAGAGTACTTGATTCTCTGCTTACAGATCTCTTTCTAGGTCCAACACACCAAGATTTGGATCTGTGAGTATTGAGCTTTGATCGTGTTTGAATTCTTCTGCTGAAGTGTGAACCACCTTCTACAGATTGGGAGGATTGTCTACACTGCATTCTCCTTTTTCTGAAAGAACTCAGCTTCCTACCATCTCTCACAGGATAAAGGGTATTTTCCGAAATGCAACTGCAAGAAGGGGCCCTGTTTCTGGATTTGCAATTTAGGGATCTTTCTCTGGGCAGTCTTTGAAAGATCTTTCGTGAAGAATCTGAGTATTTGTTTTTTTCTTCTTTTTTCTGGAAATTTACCTTCTGGCCAAGGCTTGAAACCCTTCTTTCTTTTAGACTGTACTTCTGTGGTTGCACAGAAATTGCTGGGGTACTGAAGGTGCGTAGCACTGTTTCACACTTTCCCAGATCCTGGCCATGACCAGAAAGTAACTTTACTCCTTCTGTCTTTTTCTCTTGAACTTTCTTTTTGCCACTCAATAAACCTAGGCTCCTTTCCCTTGGGGTAGCCCAATTCGGGAGCATATTATTAGTAGAAATTGTGCCTGTGTGGTTGCCTGATTCTTCTTTGTCTTTGACATAGTCATGGATTTTTCTTGCTGTTTTATGGAGGACTGGTGGGATTTCAGATTTTCTCAAGGAAGAGTTACCATTTGGAAACTGTTTCAAGCCTGACAGAGGCCTCTCCTCTTCATTCCATTGACCCTGGATGTCTTTAGACTGCTTTGTATTTTGTTGAGATATCAGTAGAGCATGATCCTCAGGCAAAGGCAAAACAGGAGCTGATGCAATGGACTTCTCTTTTACCCACGGTGAAACCGCAGGGCACTGATAGGTGGCTCGCTGGTCATAGGTCTCCATGTTGTAAGGTGAATGAACAAAACTGATAAACTCATGTAGGAAATGGTGGGTGTATTGTAGGAGATAAGGTTCCAGGAGGTGAATGAAGGACTCACTGTCCAGATCATATTCTTTCATGTGATGGAGGATGGTGACTAGAATATTCTTTACTGTGTAGCCATAATCTCCATAAACAGCTGTTAGTTCCCGTTTCAGCCAGGGAACCAGTCGGTGTAGGCAACCAGGATTTCTTCTGAAATAATTAGCTGAAAAGTGCTTTTGAAGTTTGTAGCCTTGGACATGTGTCACCCAAATTCCAGAATAATACAGAGCTCTCCTGAACTTCATAACCACCTGATCTCTGAAGTAGCCGAGGGACACAGAGTTTGGTTGGAACTTCCCCATATTCCCAAACTCCCTCAGTAACTCTTGGATAGTCGGCTCTCTCAGTGATCTGATTTTCCTTGTGATGTCCTCGGGGCTCAGATTGAGATGATTCTTCGGAGAAGACTCCACATGCCTTTCCTCCTCTGAGGGGAGAAATGCTGAATCACCTTTGTTATCACTCTCTGGCCTGATGGAAGAGCACTGAGAAGGAAAGCACTGCATGCTGGAGGAAGGCATGGATTTCTTCCTTGATCTTGAATATAAAGAGCCACTACCACTCTTGCTGAAACAGGGACTCCAGTCAGACTCATTCTCAGCCCCCTCTGAACAATTAGGACAGTCACAATCAGATGAGAGGACTGATGGCATTGCCCTGAATGGATTATATTTCACAGTCAAATGTGAGAAAAATTGGCTCAAATCAATTCCTCAACTGGCATGAAAAATATCTATTGAAAGTATTCCATGCGTGTTTCCATAATATGTTTTATCTCTATGGAATAAATGATAGGATAAAGTTAAGAAACAAACTATTCCTCAAATTAATAATAATGTGCTCATAAAACCCAATGTAGATAAGGTAACAGGGATTCAGGCACACTGATTTTTTCTTTCTCTCTCAAATTAGTTGTTGCAAACCCTGAAAAGCAAATTTAAAATAAATGTCAAAATTTAAGTACCATATCCTTTGATCTAGCAATTCTAACTATATTTATTTAATCTAGATATACAAATATGCTAACACATATATGTTGACTTTTTTTGTATTAAACAAAAAACTGAAAACATAAATATCTATCAGAGAGGAACTTGTTAAATAAATGATTTATTCATGGCATTTAATATTACACAGCCATTTAAAAAATGAGGCAAATCTATATATACTAATATAAGATGGTTGAATATATTGTTAAATGAAAAAATAAGTTTATATGGAAGTATGAAAATCTATTGTAAACTCTTAGAGAGTAAGCATTAATTTTTGGCAGTACTGTGAACTAGATACCTGAAAACTTTCCCCACTAGGAATAACAAAATAATGTTAGCTATAATAGTTATATTCTAAGTTGAGAGCAAATAGGTAAAATTATCAAAAGTTAAAATATTAGAGATAAACAAGAATTCAGAGAAGGAAGTGAGTTCTGATACTACTAGTTGCCCATATATGGTGTTCTTGAACTTTAATTCTGATGGAACTGATAGCTGTAGATGATAGGAGACGAAAAAATGAACTCTGTCCTAGGTTGAACAGCTAATAAATAGGAAATCCCTTCCTAAATATGCGTATCCCAGTATTTACATCCTTACCAAAAAAGTGAATTAGAAAAAAAAAATCACCCCACAGAAGTGTCAGCAAGAAATCTTAGCAGAGTTTTTGTAACTAAAAACAAGTAAGAATGTTTGTAGACCAAATTTAAACAGTCTGTTTTTTTAAAAATCTTGAGAGTCACCCAGATCTTCTCTGGAGGAGCACAGCTTGAACCCAGGTCTCATGAAAAATTCCCCTTAAATTAGTTCACAATCAAAAATCACTTACAAACAAGAAATAAACCATCATCATCAGCATTAAGTCCACAGAAATAATAGCAAATTTTGGTTCCTAAGAGAATCAGAAAATGAGTATGCTGAATGTGCTCAAAGAAATAAAGATGTTTTAACAATATTACCAAAAAAATTCTATAAACTATGACCAGAGGGACTTGAAACATCACCAGATAGAATTTGAAGAATAAAATGTTTAAGTATTGAAATTTAAAAATGAGTGGATAAAATAAACAACAGAATAAATGCAGATGAAGAGAGTTATTAGTAAATTATAATAGAGAACTGAAAAAAATACATAGAATGCTTCACAGACAAAGAAATGGAAATTTGGAAGATAAAGATATGAATAAAGTGAGAAGGTTTAAGATTCTCAGGAAATAATAAAGAGAATTAAGGAAAGGCACTATTTGAAGAGATATGTCTACTAACTTTCCAGAATGTGTAAAATATGTAAATTTTTCAGAATCACAATAAATTTCAAGTATAATAAAAAGAAATCCACCCCAAAAGCATAAAAGTTAAACTGCAGTACACCAAAGATAACTTTCCAATTATAATTACATAAATTAGAAAAAAAAAATACATCTTCAATGTATTGAAAAAAGCAAACTTGTGATTCTGTAAATACAGATCCAATGAAAGTGACTTTCAAGTATTAGGTCAAAATTTGATAGAATTTGGGAGTAAGACATTTAAGAAAAACTAAAACCTGAAAAAGTTAAGCACCAACCAACCCTCTTGAAACAACATGTAAAACATGTAATTCAGGAAGAAAATGATTAAAAAATGACTACAGACAGAATTTGTAAGGTAAAAGACAAAATGGTAAGCAAAAAATGATAAGCAGATAGATTAATCTAAGCAAACAGTGTCTAATAACAATATTATGTCTATATTGTGGGATTAAAATGAAAATAAAACTCTAATATTGAACAATAATAGCATAAAAATTGGAAGGCAAGTAACTAAACTCAAAACATTCTAAAGTTTTGTTTTGTTATGAAGAAAGGTAAAGATATTTATTAATAGTAAATTTAGATACAGTTAATATTCATGTTAAAATGTCTACACTAACTACTAAAATAATGGAAATGGAGTGCATAGAAACTGTAAAAAGGAGAAAACTGGAATTAAAGAGGAAAATCAATGAAATTCAATATAAAAATAAAAATAAGCAAGTAAAATAATGAATGCAAACTTCATTATATAAAATGTAAAATAATAAATATTATAAAATTTAAAATAATAAATATTATAAAGTTTAGATACACATTCTTATGGGGCAAAACTATTTGTAAAAAAAAAAACAATGGAAATGAAAAACCAAGAATTGAAGCTAGTGTTTCCCGCCAGGTTTCAGAGAGGGAGAGAAATGCCATCAAGAAGAGGCACATAGAGGTCCTCAAAGGTATTGGATGCTAGGCATTTACTAATATTTAAACCTTATATGTGTTATATATCTTTTGCATTTATTAATATTTAATTAAAGTTTTAATTCAAATAAGATATACATAACAGAAGTTTAGATATACATAGAAAAATTCTGGACAGATATAATACAATAAATGTTACTATATATGTGGATAGGATATAAAAGGTATGAAGACTTTCCAACTTATACTCACAGTATAATTTTTTAAACAATAAACATGTATTTTTTCTAATTATAAAACTAGCTAAAAATAAAATCATATAACCTAAAATGAACTAAATTTACTAAATGTGCTAAATTTGAAAAAATATATATCTTGAAATCTTAGTCTACAAATTTAGAGCACTTTGGAGTGGCACATTTGATGGAATATTGCTCAAATTTTTAATGATGAATATTTTTCATTTTGTCTGACTTCTCATTATATTTGACATTTTTCAATCATGGAATCTACTTTTAGTTTCTTAGACTCATGAAATTCTGGAGTTGGAAAGAATTTCAAAGATCATGTTGTCTGGTAGTTTTCAAGAATTCTGAAGGCAAAAATTCTTCTAATAAATCATATTGTGCCACATGTTAAACATAACCTATCTCAACCTCCCACCTCCTCAGCTACCCACTCTACCCCTCCATGGCTCCACTGAATTACTAGGGTCACCGTGGAATTCAAGTTGATGAAACTCTTGTCTACTTTATGTCTAACTAGTGCAGGAATCCTTCATGTAACCTCACGGCAGATTGTCACCTGGTTTCTGCTCCAGCCCTTCCTCATAGAGTTATGTATTCTATGACATGGCTCATTCCACTTCACTGTGGACTCCAATTTGTGCTAAGGGTAAAGAAGATTTTTATTGCCTTTAGCTAAAACATCTCTTTATGTGACTTCAAAATATTAGCCCTAACTGTGCTCTGTGTCTAATTTCCCATTCTTTTCCCTAGCTACATTAATTCCTTCCACCCAACTATGGGAGCCTTTCATATGTGAAGGCAATTATTTTATACACTCATACAATACACTGCTCTGACCCTACCAAGTAGACTTTCTGTCCTGTCCTCCTCAATTTAGAACTCCCTAAGGACCTCTTCCATCTGTGCCCCTTCACAGAGGGAAAGAGTCCCTGGAACCAAGAATTCAGGCTATCTATAATTCCTCTTTCTTATAGATGACGCTCCTGACTTCTAGGACTCCTAAATTTCCTGCCCAAATAGTCTTTCTGGGGCCTGCACCAGCCTCAGTCCAGGTTCATCTTCAAGGGAAGACCATGTGGGTGGAGTACACAAACCTAGACTCAAGAGGTGGACGTGAGGTGAGTATATGGAATTTGTGCATGGAGACCGCAGTGCAGGAAGCTACTTACAGTGCCAGATGGAAGAGAAAAGGGACAGGATGCAAGTAAGAAGGTTCTCCCATTTGTACCTTCACCCCAACCCACCCCCAAATATTTAGAGCAAGTCTACCTCAAAAACTTTTATTCTTCTCATCTCTTCATTTCTACTTCCTTCAAGCTCATTTTTATCAGAATTTATCCAGTTCTTGCTAATGCTAGGTCACCAAAGTAAAAATAGTCTATGTTTAGATCCCTTCAAGTTCTGTAATTTTATACAGTTAATTAATAATTTTTAAATAAATATAGCTAAGCTGGTTGCTTAACTTTCATTTTTACTGTTGAGGTTTCAAGCCATCCTTTCCAGAAGTAAGGCTTTCATCAAGTCTTCATTTACCTTGAAATAAAAAATGACATAGATTATATGATCTGACAAATTTACCTCCCAGGAGATGTCCACACTCCTTTGAGCCTTAGCTGCTGGGTTAATTTGGTTGTAGTGGATCACCTCTGTTTTGTTTACCTTAGAGACAGAATTTAGAACACAAGGCAAGTTCTGCTGTTCACTGGGAATCAAGTGATGGCTCCAACTTTTCTACGAAGCTTGCATCTTACATTTCCCAACAGAGTCCCAAATGACGTTAAGATGTAATTTCTGAATAAGAAGGGATTCAGATCCGTGACTTAGGGGTTGCCAGAACTTTCTACTATTCTAATACATCAGTCAGAGCCAACACTCTAAGAGGTAGTCTGATTCAGAAGAGAGCAGGAGTGGTTGGTGGAATATACGTTTTTCTAATGAATGAATTCCCCAAAGTAACAGTTGCTGGCCTAATATTAATATTTGGATTTAAACTAATCAAAAAAATTTACTTTTTCTTTAAATGAATGATATGAATAAACCTGTTAGCATGTTTGCAAGGTGGGTTAATCTTGGTTGTTTATGTATCAACTTTTTGGACCCAAAATGATAAAAATTTGTGTTTGGAGGTAGCTTTTACACATCCATGGCTAAATAGCAGTTAATAATACCAACAAAACAATTGGAAGGTCACTCAAAAGAGAATGCTTTTCTGACTGTTAAGTTCCTTTTAAGTGTAGTTGTGTTTACCCAGGTTATTCATCCTCTTTCAAATTCAGAATGAAACCAATTTAGCTCACAGAATATTTGGGCGAATTAGATGAGTTCTCTCTGTTAGTGTTCGGCACCTAATCACAGTTCCATCGAACAGGCATTTCAATATTATTTTGAGTAGGTTTCATTAAGAATGCCTAGGACCATGCATCACATTTTAAAAAATATGTATTTTTTGTGATAACCCAAAATTGACACCAATTCTGATACTTCTGTAACTGTTGGGCAATATAGAGCCGCATATTCCTATAACCTTAATACTTATGCCAGCAGCATATGGAGGAAAGAACAACACAGACGTGAGTTCTTGTGCTACCATTATCCACACCAGTTCACATATGCTTCCTAGGACTCTGTTAACTCATCTGTGAAATATGTTTGTAGAAAGGTTCCAACAGGAGAATAGATGGTGTAAGTACTTTGTGAAGTACAATGCTTATTAATAGTAAAGTGCTCTCAGGGAATAGTTACATATACACAATGCCTAGCACAGTAAAAATACCCAGTAAACATCTATTGAAAGAAAGAAAGGAAGGGAGAAGGGGTAGAGCTGGGGGAAGAATGGGAAGGAGAAAGAGAAGGAGGAGAAACGTAAGGGAGGGCCATTCAAATTTCTCTCTTTCTTTTATTGATATGTAATATTTGTACATACTTATGGGGTACCTGTGGTATTTTGATGCATTCATACAATGTGTAGTGACCAAGTCAGGGTATTTAGGATATCCATCACCTCAAACACTTATCATTTCTTTGTTTTAGGAATAATGCAAATCTTTTCTTCTAGTAATTTTGAAATATACAATAGATTGCTGTTAACTATAGTCATCCTATTATGCTATCAAACCCTAAAGTTTATTCCTTTTCCCTAACTGGATGTTTGTACCCATTAAGCAGTCACTGTTCATTCCCCATTACCCACACCCTTCCCAGCCTCTGGTAACCACCATTCTACTCTCTGCCTCCATAGGATTAACTTTTTTAGCAAAAAAGTGAGCATGCAATATTTATCTTTCTATGCCTGGCTTATTTCACTTAACAAAATGACCTCCAGTTCCACCCCTGTTGCTGCAAATGACATGATTTCCTTCTTTCTTATGGCAGAGTGACATGTTATTGTATACATATGACACATTTTCCTTATCCATTCATTAGTAGATGGACACGTAGGTTGATTCCTTATCCTGGCTATAGTGAATAGTCCTGCAATAAACATGAGGGTGCAGGTATCCTTTGGATACGTTGATTTCCTTTTCTTTGGATAAATACCCAATAGCAGGATTGCTGAATCATAGAGTTATTTAGTTTTTTAAGAAAGCTCCATACTATTTTCCATAATAGTTGTACTAATTTACCTTCTCACCAACAGTGTATGAGTTTTCTTTTCTCCACATCCTTGCCAGCATTTGTTATTTTTTTGCTTTTTGACAATAGCTATTCTAATTGGGGTAAGATGATATCTTATTGTGGGTTTGATTTGCATTAATTTCCCTGACAATTTGTGAGGTTGAACATTTTTTCATATATCTTTTGGCCAAGTTTCTCTTTCAGCTGCTTACATTTCAGTTTATCCATTTTTTTCCTCCACCATTTTCTTCCCTTCCTTTTCTTATTTTTACTTCCTCAGTCCCTCAATTCTCAAAGTTCTGTAGAAGCTTTGAAGGGAAGAGGTTGCTGGGAGAGGGATGCACTGGTATCCAAACAGAATACTTCAGGCTTAGAAGGATTTTTAAATCTCAATGACAGAATGATGCTGAACAATTAATCTGATCATTGGTCGCGAAGAGATCGGATGTGTATTTTCCCCCGAGTCCTGAGCTACCTGTGTGGATGTCTGGCTTTCCTAGCTTTTTTCAAGTTGCATGGCTTTAGAGCACAGTTTCCTCATCTAAGCACTATTAAGGCCAGATAATTCTTTGTTTTATGCTGTAGAATGTTAAGTACCATCCCTAGTCTCTACCCACTAGATGCCGTTAGCACCCTTCCACCCCAGTATGACAACCAAAAATGTCTCCAGACAGTGCCCAATGTCGGGGGTGGGGGGTAAAATTATCTTCCATTTGAGAACCACTGCTCTACAACATAAAATTATTGCATTTTGAGACAATTTTACTCACTAGAGCTGTTGCATTTCTGCAACCAAGAAGCTGTACTATGTGCATTCATGAGAAGAATCAAGTGTAAAATAGCTGAAAGGGCATGGGCCTTGAAGCCAGAAAAATCTGTGCTTCAATTTTGATTTTTTTCATTTGAATTTGTTTTTCATGAGCAACTTAGTTAACTTATCTGTATGTTATTTATTTAATGTATATACAAGAATGTGGCAGGTTTCTTCATAGCACTTATCACCACCAACTATGTGTCTGTTTTTTCTCCTCTTTTATTAGAATATAAGCTCCATGAGAAAAGAAGGGTAGGATCTTTGGTTTATATATCACTGTGTCCCCATTTCTCAGAACAAGGGAGGCACATAGGAAGACCTCATATGTATTTCTTAAATTAATTTTCTATAAATAGTACAAAGTCCATATCTAGAACATAGTAAGCATCAACAACAATACTTTTAATCAATTCTCATTATTCCCAATAGTTATGCTCTATAATGTCATCACAAACACTGAAATTAGTAAATATTGAACCATTGTTTCTGGGGGAAATACCAGGTTATGTTCCTTTGAGCTTCTGGTAATATTTTTATCAAAAGAATAATATATAACCTTGTTTAATCTGTATCTGTTTAAAGATGTCTTATTTAATATATATTGTTGATTCATTAACATTGAACTTGCAGCCAGGAACACTATCACTCATGCCTGAACTAAGTTCATCTAACACACATATTTTCTCTATAAGGCATATCATGGTTTTATTGTGCTTAGGAAAGCTAGACAGCATTTCAGCACTATAGAGACCATTTTAAATAGTAAAATCACAAACACAAAAGCACAAAAATGACACAGCACTAAACAGACCATAAGAAAACACTTATTTACAGTATAAGAGCTGAAACAAGACGGCTGTGTCACCTTTTTCTACCTCAGCTGTGAATATATGAGTGGGTGATTCAAATTTTTCTTCACTCTGTGTATGTCCACAATGATCATGAAAACGTCATAAGCACTGATTTTGAATTGCAAATAAATTTTATGTGGGCAAACTTGTAAATACAGAATCCACAATTAATGAGGATTGACTATATGTGTGGACAAGGTCGGCTTCTGCAAGCGGACACAAGAGAATTCTTACTAACTTTATTCTTGGGGAGAGTAATGAAACCTCAACCAGCCTTGGTTTTGTTCCTCTTTTTATCTAACAACAGAACAAGGCTTCTCTCCCCAAGGTACCCTCTTCACGAACATGCAAAAGAAAACGGTGACTACAACTTTCTCCGAGTATGTTTTGTTCCAGTTCTGGGTTCCTTGCAGTTCCTCATTTCCCACATATTCGGGAATTTTCCAGTTATACTTTTGTTATCGATTTCTGGTTTAATTGCACTGTGGTGTGACAGCATACTTTCTTTGGTTTCTATCCTTTTAAATTTATTAAGTTGTGTTTTATGGGCCAGAATGTGGTTTATCTTGGTGAATGTTCCATGTGAGCTTGAGAGGAATGTACAATCTGCTGCTGTTGGATGAAGTATCCCATAAATATCAATTAAATCAAGTTGACTGACCATGTCAACCATATTCTTACGGATTGTCTGCCTGTCTGATCCACCAATTACTGAAAGAGGGGTGATATTGAAGTGTCCCCCTATAACTGTGGATTGTTCTTTTTCTCCTTGCAGTTCTATCGGTTTTTACTTCATATACTTTGAATGATCTGTTGTAAGTGCATGTCTTCTTGAAGACTTGATCCCTTTATCATTATGTAATGTCCCTCTTTATTGCTAGTATTTTCCTTGATCTGAAATCTGCTTTGTTTGAGTTTAATACAGCAATTTCAGCTATCTTTTGATTAGTGTTAACATGGTATATCATTCTCCATCCTTTTAATCTAAGTCTTTATATTTAAAGTGAGTGTCTAGTAGACAACATATTGTTGGGCCTTGCTTTTTTTTAATCCACTCTGACAGTCTCTGTCTTTTATTAGTATATTTAGACTTCATATTTAAAATAATTTTTGATATAGTTGAATTAATACTTGCCATGTTTTTAACTGTTTTCTATTTACGGCATTTGTTTTTCGTTTCTTTTTTCTTTTTGGTACTTCATTTGAATCTCACACCCCACAAGGGAAATATCTTGTATTAATCCCCATTTAGAAATAAGGAAATCAAGGCTATTAAAATAAAATGACTTAACCAAAGTTATACATGACAAAAATGACAGAGCAAGAATTTGAAACTTGTCAGTGTTCTTTACGTGACAAAACCTTATCTCCTATATACTGTCAACTGAAATTATTGCTGTTGAGGCAGAAATAATTTGATAAAGGTTTATTGAAAGCCAGATTTGAGGATAGACCCAGGAAGACACATCAACAAAGTTAGGCATGTTCCAAAGCCTGTTACAAGTTGGAATGCTTGTATAAGAAAGTTTCTGAGAAGGAAGGGGCATTCCTCATATTCACATTGGAGTTGTCTTTTTTCATTCAAGGGTACAATACAGAGGTTACAGTCGTTGGCTACAAATGACAGCATATAGGATAAAATGTTCTACATGCAAGGCAATCAGTAAAACTTCATGATTCAGAAACACAAGCCAGTGTCCTTTTCAATGTCATTAGGTTGCACATTAATCAGTACGTCAACAGTGTGAAGAACTCACAATAAGATTCTGTACTCAGGGGCAGGATATAAGCCATGAATCATGAGACCTTCTATAGGCAGTTAATTTGGAAGCCTGCCAAATGCGACCTGTAGGTTATCAATATCCAGCAATTTCAGCAATAAAACTCTGATAAAGCCTCCAAACCAAGTAAAACTATGCCCTCAAGCTCCCTAAAAATCTATATGCTTCCCCAAGTCTATCTTCTCTGCAAAACCAACTGAGGAAGAAGGTGTTAAAAACCCAGAATCATTGGTTTAGTTAAACCAAAACACCACCAATTAAATAATAGCCAGTTATTAACAAGTTCTAATATGGCTAGAATAAGAACAAGAGTAAAAAGGAAAAGAATAGTTTTGCTTCATCTGTGGAGACACTAGTATTATCCATGTAATCCAAGCGTAGTTTCAGGATACCAAGTTTCTTAAAGAACAAGAAAAAAATTGGTCCTATTCTCAGGGAGGCTTTTCAGTTTTATTTTCCCATTGACTGAGGTCATTTGAAATAAATTGTGACAACCTGGCTCCTAAATGACGATCTATTTTCCTACAAAAGTGCTTCTCCCTGCTTCCGTGGGGAAGAGAGGAAAGACAAAACCGGCCTTGAGCCCAAACTATAATTTTAGTAATTACTACACCAAGTGACTGTGGCCATAATTGAGTCATTCAAAGCCAAATGGTAACAGTAATTATTTTGTCAAATTTGAATAAAAGAGCTTTTTGGGAGAGAACAAGTAGAATTGAGCTAAGCAGGCCTGAACTGTCAGCCACAGAGCAGGAGACCTTTTCCAAGCAGTGAGGGTCTTCCTGGCCCTGTGGTTCTCTTGTGTGACAATGACAGATGTTCCTCGTTACAGATTATGGCCTTGTCACACTTAGACTAATCTCTCGTGTTTTCAGGCCCAGCTCATCCCCCTTGGCAGCAGTCATCAATTTACATGGAGAGGCACCTAGAGAAACACAAAACCTATTTATCACACTTGCTCAGAGTATACTAACAGCAACTTCAAACCAAGCATGGATCCACATTTCAATCAAGTTACACCACCGCAGCATCATAAATAGTGTCAAGACGTATTGTTAAGAAAATGGATGGAAGGGAAGTGAGAAACTCGCATGAAATATGGGGGTCAATGAACTCAACTCTCATACGACCACCTTGGTGTGTATCCAAATTCAGTGTGGCTTAGATATTATCCAAACATTTTAAAGTCAGCTGCTTACTTGTGAATGGCCACCTCAGCATGCCAGCTGATGAAAGAGAAGCCACATTAGGTGAGGAATACAGAAGCAAAAGGGGCAAGGTTCATGCCCTTAAAGCCCCTTTCTTCTAATAACCAACCATAGTCTGTGCACTCAATTATTTATTTCATTACAGACATTCCCTTCTCTTCCTTCTTAGGTTCTGTGTTCTATTCAGATTGGTCAGTGCTATCTCTGCTCAAAGCTGAGTTTGCCCCACTTTTTTCTGAGAAATTTGCATCCTTCCCAAAATTATAAATTTCTCAAGCTTCACCAAAGAAGCAGATGGCACTGCTAGTATTCTTTCGTGGTCAGAGCATTAGGTGGGAAACAAATCTTTCAATATCAGTGGATTCAAGGTCCCAGAGTCCCATCAATTCAAAGGGTTGGAGTTCCTTTCCCTTTCCGAATCCAACTTGAACATAATGAACACCTATTTATTTGGAATAATTTTGCATGCCACCCCCCCCCCAAAAAGATTCATGTCACTTTCACCTAATAATGTAGAACAAGGCTGGCAAACTATGCCTTCGGAGCAAATCAGGTCCCCTGAAAATTTTGGCAAATAATGTTATATTAGATCATAGCCACATCTATTTGTTTGCTTGGTTTTTGTAGCTGCTTTCCTTCTACAAGGGCAGAGTTGAGTAGCTGCTACAGGGACTATATGGCTCGCATCACAAAGTTGAAAATATTTACCATCTGGCTTGTTGTAAAAGATGTTAGAAACCTGAGCTAGGATGTGATCAGCATTTATTCATTTGAAATAACTTGTATGGTTTTCCCTCAGAAATGTTCTTCTCTTTGGTGGATACTCCCATCCATTTCACGTAGTAAGATGGAACGTATTACGCAGTATTTATTTAAAATAGTTTTGCATGCCTTTTTCCCATAATAGATTCTTTTCCTTACATTGGTATCTCCTGTCACTTTCACACAATGTTTAGTTGAGTTGATGTGTTTTACTCTTCTTACCAAGTTTCCACTAGAATCACTTAATAAATATATAACTAAACTGAATTTTAGTAATACAAAATAATATAATATGAAATCTGCCCAAGATATCAATAAAAGATAGGAAAGTGAGAATCATGACAGAAATCAAGAATCAAAGAAAAAATCTTTCATGTGTACGTCTCACTGAGTGGGTACTACTCATCAAGCTATAAATCACAACTGATTATATATTAAACTAAAGCTATGGCCAAGGCTATACTTAAAAGATAAGTTGATTGCCTTACAAGACATAAATTGCCAAATCATAAAAAATGAATTAAACTAAGATTTTTAATTTAATAATTTAATAAAAAGCACAATCAAAAATACAGAAACAAAGGTGAAATTAAAGCAAACAATTCTGACATAGGAACCAGAAAGATGAATTGAGAAACAAAGTGGAGATGATATAAAAAATAATGAATGACTGAGAAGAGAATATTATCAAAAACAGACAACAGACTGAAATCATTTAGAGAAAAATCTTAACTACAGCACTTTGCTGATTGCTAGAGAAAGCAATTCCCATGGCATTTAGACTGGACTTGCCTCACGCATTTGCTGTCTTCATGTCCTTGTCATTCCCCTCCTGCCTCTGGTGGCTGAGATTGAAACAAACACAATGATTTCACGCTGGCCTGAGTCGTCCCAGGTGGCTGTGCCCTAGAATTTCTCTTAGCACACAGATAGAAACTGTCGTGTTTCCTGTCTTCTCTGCGCCAGGTAACCCATAAAGGAAAAATTGCACCCCAGAAATCATCAGTATTAGGCCATATAAAACAATAAATGAATTTCTGTCCTTTTGCTGCACCTGTATTTTTTTCATGAAGTAATAAAGTTTCTGGACTTTTTTTTTTTACCATAATTTCCATCTGATTTTTAAAATTTTTTCCTAGATTGCCTCTACTTGTATCACTTCAAACTATTTCCAGAAATTTAGACTATTAGAGCTGAAATGGAGCTCAGAGTCTTACGATATCTTGCCTTTGTGCTTTTTTGTCTTTTGTTTTCTCAGATTAGAATGATGTTACCTCCATTTCTTTGGCAAACACTCAATTCTTCACCATATATTTCATAGCTCCTTTGAAAATCCTTCCCTGACCATTTGAGGCCGTTGCCTGCCCTTCCTCTGCAACTCTGTAACACCTTGTGTTTTTATGCACACTACCATTGAGAAGCCTCTAGGGGTACAGTTACGAGAACATATACTCTGGAGCCAAAAAAGCCCGGGTTTGAGTCTCAGCTCCACCACTTAATGGATGTGTGATCTCTAGTGATCTGCTCATCAGACTCCTCATCTGTGAAAGGGAGATGAGAACAGTTACCAGGATTAAAATGTGTAATGTGTAGAAAGTGCTTAGACTAGTGTCTGGCACCGAACTCTTTGAAAACAGGCTATGTTATTCATTTGTTGAAAGAATGAATAAGTACCTTCATCTTTTTAACAAGATATAATTTACATGTCATAAATTTAGCCATCTTAAGTGTACATAATTCAATAATTTTGAGCAAATATACCAAGTTGCACGACCATGAGCACAATTCATTTCTAGAGCATTTCTATCACCTCAACAAGCTTCTTTGTGTCAGATTCCTGACATCCTCCATGCCCAGACCCATTTTGCTCTACTGTGCAATGTTCTTTGCCATGATAATCTAATGATAACTAAATCTGAGAATCTGGCATTACATTCATTATTTTTCTTTATCATCAACAACCATATTATTGTTCTTAGTATTTTCATCATTGATGAGGATATCATAATAATATATAACACTCATTGTCATGTATTCTAGGCATTATTACGTACAGATTATCTCCTTTGGAACAGAGGCCATCACACCATGTGGCAGCTCCAGCCATTCCAGAGTTTCAAATGTGCTCGAAGACTTTTCTGTCAGAGCTGGGCAATTGTCCATTTCAATGATTATTTGCCTGGCTGCCAACTTGGCAAACTCAGTCCAGACTCTTAAAATCTATTAGAGAAATGAGTGATGAAAGCAGGAACATGCATTAGAAATCCTAATCCCATGTGAAGCAGGGTTGTTGTGGTTACACTTTTGCTTAACCATATCAACATTTTACAATAGACAAATGGAAATGAAAGAAACATCAGAAGTCTACAGTGAAGTCATAGGCAGTTAGCTTCCTTTTCTTTATATTACACTTGATTTCTGATATGTGTGGCTTTTATCTGCTAATCAAGAAACCATTAGATATCAAAGTTCTATGAATAGTGAAATTGCTTTAGTCCCAGAGTACTACCTTGATTTCCTGTGCTATTATCAGAGCGTGGCAAAAGTGGATTTCCCGTAAATACTCTATGCACCAATGATGTTTTGGTTCATGCCTCGAGTAATGGACTAAATCAGCTCTCATAACAGGCAGCTGTTCATAACTTACTAATCTAGGATGATTATTTTGTAAAAACAAGCACTTCTCAAAACACTTTAGCAGAGATCTACTTAAAAAGATAATGCTGGCACATCAAAGTGAAAATAAAAATTAGATATGTAGTCCTTCCATCAAGCTAATTAACAGCTTGGCAGTTCTAGCATTGAAAGCACCCAATTATCACAGGCCAAAATACTGGCCATCAACATTTTTGTAATGCAGCTGGCACCGAAAGTATCACACAAATAACTTCCAGCAAAGGCTAATGGAGACAGACACTAATGCCCCAGACCAGCTTGAAAATGGAAACTGGAACCCAAAGCAATTAGACCTTTCATTATGGAAAAAGTAACTGTGGTCATTCAAGAGTGACACGATTAAGATATCCAATTGCTTCTGGAAAATAAACTGCTACCATCTTTTATTCTGTTCCATGTGAGGTTGAACCTTCACCCTGTCAAAAACGTGTAAGGATATGTGTAAAATTCCCACCAGCAGCGGAGCAAAAGATGATCAGACTGCTCTGTTCATGAAATGGCACTGCCAAAATGAATGTTTTTCCTCTTTACGTACACCTAACAATTTGTGTGTACATTCAGGGATCTTGTGGACTCTCTGAACTTTAGCCATGGGGGTTCCTAATGTAATACCTTTAGTGGGCATAAAATATATAAAATACAAAAAAATTATTTTCCAGGAAGTTGGTTTTGATGGAAAAATTACCAAACAGAACAAATATGGGCAAATTCAAAAAATATATATTGCATGTCTAATATAATTGGCCAAGTACTGTGGTAGGTACCGGGACGAATGTGCAGCAAAATCCTTGTCTTTGTCCTTAAGAATCTCCCATTTTAGTGGGGAAGATACCTTTGTGAAGAGAGAGATTCGATTTAAAAATGTTAAATGTTCTGATAGTGAAATGTCAGAAGTAGAGCATTGAGATAAAAGCCAGGTGGAGGGGAAGGGAGTTGAATGAAGACCTCATGGAGATCACGTGGGGGGTTAATTTACAGCAGCCCTTGTTTATGCATTTCTGCAGCTTATGATATTTCAGTTTCCCCACATTGTGAACTGTATCAACCACCAGATCCTGTCACTGAAAAGTGGTTATTCATTTGCTGTGTGTGCTGTGTAGGTGGGAGGGTTTATATGGACCATCTTCTTTGGATGTAAAGAGAAAATTCTTCAGGGTTGAGTCCTCCTGGGAGAGCTCTTTCCGATGAAGAGAAGTTGTACTTGGTATTTGCACATAACCTATGCACATCCTCCTGTATACTTTAAATCATTTCTGACTTATAACACCTAAGACACTGTAAATTACACTGTATTTTTATTGTTGTCTTTTACTGTTATTGTTGAGTTTTTGTGTTTTGTTTTTTTGAGACAGGGTCTCACTCTGTCACACAGGCTGGAATGCAATGGCATGATCATAGCTCCCTGCAACCTCGACTCCTGGGCCCAAGTGATCCTCCTACCTTGGCCTCCCTAGTAGCTGGGACTACAGGTGTGTACGACCACATCCAGCTAATTTTTCTTTTTTATTGTAGAGATGGGGTGTTGCTATGTTGCCCAGACTGGTCTTGAACTGCTAGTCTCAAGCAATTCTTCCACCTTGGCCTTCCAAAATGCAAGGAGGCATGAGCCACCAGGCATGAGCCACCAGGCCTTGTCTGTATTATTATTTTTTTCCAAATATTTTTGATTTGCAGTTGTTTCATTTGCAGGTGTGAAACCCACAAATATGAAATGTTGACTGTATACTCTCACAGCACAACAACACAGACCACTTCTCTGACCAAATGTGTGGGCATTTTCCCCCACGCACCAAACAAGCAATCAATTCTGCAGTGGACAGAATGGTGCTCCAATTCCATTCTGACATCATCTACCGGGAGGTAGCAGGAAATCCCACAGATTGAGGGCTTAGTCCCACAAGACTGCCCCCCACTTCAGATGCCAGTTGCAAGTAGTAGGTTGTCACCTACACTTCTGACTGACCAGCTAGAAATCAGTAGTTTCCACCACAGCCTCCTCGGTTTGATCAATTTGCTAGAGCCACTCACAGAACTCAGGAAAACACTTATTTTGCTTACTGGTTCATTATGAAGGAAATTAAAAAGGACACAGCTGAAGAGCCAGATGGAAAAGATGCATGGGGCAAGGTGTGGGAGAAGGGGCACCGAGCTTCTCTCGAGGTCAAATAAAATATAACGATGAATCTCTGAATTTAAAACGTTGTATTTGGGAAGAAGAATTGTAATTTGGGGCCCATAGATAGATCAGGTGGTCTTCGGTATGTCTGAAGCTCAAAGAGAAGTTTAGAGTTATAAAGAGAAATGATACATACTGTTTTTCAAGAAAAGTTATTGGTGCTAGTGAAGTCTTGGGGAGCTGACAAGTTCTAATTGGTGAGTGGCAGTGATGGGTCAAATTATTCTTAGAGTCCTAGTATTAATAGGTTGTTTCCGTAGTTACTGGATAAAATTGGGTTTAAGTTGTAGTAGGCAGTTTCAGCAGCCAGGCTTGTGGAGAATTACATTCTTGCCACAATGTCATGTGCCCCGAATGCTTTGTACCCCTGGCTTCTTGACTGTTCTAGTTATGTTGACAGAAAAAGCCCTGAATTCTGTAAAACGATTTTAAAGAATATAACCAGCTGTGTGAACAAATTTTAGTGACCCCTACATATTTTTTTTATAATCCTTTCCCTTAACTAACTACTTGACATTTTGAGTTATTTCCCAGAAGTAGTAGATTTTCTACAAGACAAAGGAGCTGAGATTCTGAAGGCCCCTGAGCAGATGCCAAGAGTCACCATCTCCCACCACCTGCCCCCAAGGCACTTAGCTGCTTGTTAGTTACACCATGACCTGCCCCAAGGCATGTGGCCCCTCCTTTAAAAACCCTTGATCTCCCTTAGTGCTAGTACAAGACACATTTGAGGCAGCTTCTCCAGACAAGATGTCTTTCCTGTTAAAAAATGCCTTTCTTCCTTGACAATCCTCCTTGTCTCAATAATTGGATCTTTGTGGGACAAGTAACTAGATGTAGGGTGAAACCCCCTTGTGGTTTCAATAGCACGAGATTTATTTTGAACTGAATATGTGTGACCATGCCCTGGGGAGCCACAACCAAGAAGTCTTGAGTAAGTGGTCCTGAGGCAGCCAGGTTACAGTTTGGTTTTGTACATTTTAGGGAGACAGGAATTGCAGGTAAAATCATAAATCAATACATGGAAAGTATACATTGGTTTGGCCCATAAAGTTTGTATGTCTTGAAGCAGGGCCTTAACAGGCTATAGGTGGGTGTAAAGATTCTTTGATTTCTAATTGGTTAAAGAAATAAAGTTATGTCTAAAGGCTTGGAATGTTTTAAGTTAAGGAAGTCTGTTAATCAGAGACAAGCCACAATATACAAACTCAAGTGATGTATTAAGCAAATCGATGGCCTGCAGGTGATTAAACCTTCACTCTGCATGGCCTCATGTCCTATTACTAATTCAGTATTTTATTGTTATAAATAGCCTGTTTTATCCGTTTTATAATCTCTGTTTAACATTAATGGTCCTCTGTTGTATCTAAACTCCAAAAAGGTGGGGGTATAGCTAGGTATGTCCAATCTCCCTTCCTTTCACAGCCAGGGACTCAGTTTTAAGGTTTTTCTTGGGTCCCCTTGGCTAAGAGGGGTCCCTTCAGTTGGCAGGGGTGTTAGGATTTTATTTTAGTTTACAATTGGGTATGACAAGAATGACTCAATTCTTATGATCAAATTTCACACTTCTGTGCCCTCTCAGGGTGACCCACCCTTCAGAAACGCTCACATGTTCAGCTATCCAGAAGCTCTTCTAAACCCTGTCTTTTTGGTTTTTTATGGAGACTTTATTATGTAGACATCACTGATTAAAATCATTGGCAATTGGTGACAAACTCAACCTTCTGCCCCTCTTTCCTCCCTGGAGGTTGTGGGGTGGGGCTGAAAGTTCCAACTCTCTAATCATGCCTTGGTCTTTCTTGCAGCCACCCCCATCCTGAAGCTACTTAGGGACTGCCAGGCATCAGTCAACTTATTAGCATACCAGAAGACACCCAGCACTTTAGAGATTTCAAGGATTTTAGGAGTTCTGTACCAGGAAACTGGCTGAGGACCAAATATATTCAGTATTTCACAATATTATAGGCAGATACAAATAGGGTGCTCAATTTCTGTGGTTAACTATGATTGTTTTTGCTGATCTACTTCACCATTCTTACACTTAGGCCGAGGTCTCTCTTTCAAGACCTTGGGTCCGTGGAAATCTTTACTGGTCAGGATCCCACTCTTTTCACAAAAGATAGTCACTAGCCACCTAGCAATCTGTTATTCCATCTTAGAATGTTTCCCTTGAATTCTATTGAGAAACTGAGATTAGGAAAAGTAGAGGACTTCTGATTCTTAACCTGTCATAGAGACTGTCCTTCTTTTCATTTCTTTCCTCTTGGGCTCATTCCTCTGTAGGAATTATGTATACTTAAAATGACGTATAAAATTATATATACCTAATCTTACCGTATGCACTGAAAAACATGATTCTTAAAAGGACTCCATAGTCTTAACCAGACTGCATAAAAAGTGACCATGGCACAAAATACTTTAAAAAGCAGAGCTTGAGCCTAAGTTCCCTTAATGATTCTGGCTCATTCACAACCCATGAAGGTATAGATATGAAATCTCCCTTTACAAATCAATAAAGGGGTGCAAGGCAAGAACTGTGGTAAGGGCCTAAACTTTGCAAAGACACAGGCATAGCTAAAAATAATGGCAATAACCAGCCACTGTCCCCTAGTTTGCTTTCTTATAATTGCTACTCAGGAGTTACATAGCTGATGGGCGTAAAGAGTCTTAACTTTCCCCACAGATAACATCACCCTTGTGATAAATTCCCGTCTCATTTTCTCTTTGAACAAAGAAAACAATAATATTCTAGCATGTAAACTATCCCAGACTAGAAGACCAATGACTCTCCCCTCATTGCCAGGTATGTGACCTGACCATTAACCTTTCAGATCTTCAGTTTCTAAAAAGTGGCTAAACTATGTCCGTTTCTTCTATCTTTTGTATTACCAAGAACTCTCTCCATTTTTTTATATAAATCAATGTTTTGAAAAAGTTTTATTGCCATAAACACTGCATTTATTATAGAATTGTTCATTTCCTTGAAGTTTTTTAATCCAATATAAATAAACCTAACAATCAGGTCTTTTAATCAGCATGAACTAATCAGTGTTACCATACAGAATTACTATGATTTCAGGCAAAATCAAAGAAAAGTAGAAATTTATCTTCACAGGTAAATGGAAAATTCCATTCAGCTCTTCGTAATGTTACAAATAACTACCAAACTACTTCACTTCTCTCTCACCCTTATCCCCATTAGTACCTTTCAAATCCCTAAGTGCCAGGATACACCACAGGACTAGACCATTTCTAAAGTTCTTTCATCTCTAAATTCTATTAAAATTCACAAACAATCCCAGGTGCATTTTCTGTAGTCCACCTCTGCAATAATATTAAATTGCCCCTCAATTTTTAATCATATCAGTGATAAGTGTTTTGTGTTTTTCAAGGTTGTTGAGAAAAGTTAAGAACGTTTTGGTTCCCATGTATTGCTTTTCTGTTGTAATTGTTTTCTTTGCCTTTAGGCCTTTAAGCTGGTGTGTAGAATAGCCAATGACCCTAATTACAGTACTTTGCCTGACTGTTTAGAGACCTAAATCAATCACTAGTATTATTAGGACTCATTGAGAAAATGTGTGCTTTAAACCTGTGATTTGAAAAGACTACAAATTTTTCCAGAATTTTTTTTTAATGAATGTGGTACCTACAGATACATTTGATGTCTCCTCCCTTCCATCTAGTTTGCACTTGTGCTCAAAGAAAAACACTCTCTTGAAATGAGTTTATTTTCCCAGGCTGTGATTTTGTAAAATACAAACAATGTGTATTATTGATTAGGAAAGTCCATAAACAATATGTAATATTTTATGCTTTTAAATTTTAAATAAGTGGTATCGTACTTCTGCTTTGTCCTTTTGTAACTTGTTTTTCTATGCTCAATGTTGTATTTTTGAGGTTTATTCATGTTGATACATGTTTATTTTAACTGAAATTATAATGCATTACACGAATGTATTCCATGTTATTCATTCTCCTAATTGATTGATGCCAGCACCCTAGAGCCTCCTCATCCCCATGCAAATAAGCTCCTATAGAGCAGACCCCATTAGTCTGCCAAACAGGGCCAAAGAGGCCTGGATTCTAATATGGACTAGTGTAAAGCTCAAGCCCAGAAAATCACTGTTGCAAATATAAATTGTCTTATTATTATTTTCAGTTCTGTCTCAGCTCATAGAGACAAAGTGAAACATTTCATATGCATATAACACTTTGAATGTTACCAACATATTTAGTATAATATATTCTGTTCTTTGTAGAGGGCAGGTCAGGGCAGGTTTCATTAACTATCAAAAAAATGAGAATACAAGGGAATGAGGAGGAGTGGCCAGATAGATGCTTTTTGGAGTATAAGAATTTCTCCTGCAAGTTTTTGTAACTTGAACCAGCTTCAACACTGATTACATAATTAGGGAATCAAATTTGCATTACTTGCATTACTTTGTAGCTACTGGCAATTGCGATCCTGAAACATTCTGCTTCTAACCTTTATCTTCACTGAATCCATTGCTTTTCTCATGTGATTTTTAATAATAGGTTTCTAAACAACACCATCATTGGATTATATAATAGCTTAGAGAAAGTATTTGGGCTTTTATGGTAAATATGAATCTTGTTTGAAAAGATTTGTTAATGATTTTGGCCATTAACAAAATAACCTTCATAATTATTATTTGTAGTTATTTTATTTTGCAAAAAGATATCTAGTGATAGACTCTGATTGTATGAAAATTTGAATTAGGATTAACTCTAAAAAGTTGATAGCAATTAGCCAATGAGAGAGAACTTCTGAACTAGTTGTACAGTTACTGGGGTTAGTGAAAACTATTCATTGTCTATTGCAAACTTACCAAGTAAGAAAACCAGGCAAAATAATTATTTAAAAGTCCTCATATTTACATATTTTAATTATAAGAAGAATGACACAAACATTTTAAGAGGATATGGATCCAAATTCCAACATAAAAGCAGAACATATACTGAGGTCTAAAATAACATCTACCAACACAGTTGATATAAACGCAAAATAAAAAAGGTGCTTTCACTCATTATTTGTTTTGCATTTAATAGATTATATGAGGAAATGATATGTTCTTTTGTTTAATATCATCTGGATTGTTTCTAAGCCCATAAAAATGAGTTCTTAGTCCTTTTCCCAGGTACTTGCTAAGAGTAGTGTTTTCTTGGTTTTTATTTTTATTTATTTTTTGTTCTGTTACCTATAATAATTGATTTAGAAAGAGATTTTTTTCCCCTCAAATATGCTCTGCAGAAGACATCAGCCATTGTCCTAACCAGTGGCCTTCTCTGGCATAGCACTCCTTTTTCATGTACACTTGTTGTACCGAGACGATGGATTTAAACACTTTGGTGCAAAGTCACTCCCAGCTTGTAGCCAAAGCTAAAAGGAGATCCTTCATCATAAAGAATACCCAGGATTTGCTATGTAGCACCATTAAATGTTGCCTCCACCTAAATCCCAAAACAATAGTCTCAGAAATATATTGACAAATTTATCATCATGTCCTACTTGGGAGCCATACAAACAGGTTCCCAAGCTTTCAGTTACATCTGCTGGCTCACTCTAACCTTATATTACCTTAAAGTACCGGGAGGGTTGAAACAGTGTTGCTTGTCCTTGTCTTTCTATCCTGTGACTCTACCTCCCAAGGTGACCAGGTCTTGGCAACATGGCTATAGCATTTTTCCTCCCCCCCACCACCATTAAATATACAAAATAGTGATTACAAGTGTATTGGGAAGGGATTCTTTCCTTTTAGTCATAGACAGCAGTCTAAATGTAATTATTTAAGGATTTGATGTCTGATTTTAATCTAATAAGTTATTTATATTTAATAAATATAAATATTTTAAAGCATATATATTTTCCAATGCCTTAATCCAATGTCTATACTTTCTCAATACATAAATAGAAAGATAACTTCTAAAAGATATTCTATATCTTGAATTTATGCCCTAGGGCATAAATTTATTCTTTACCATTAAGGGCTAGTGTTGACAACAAAATAACACCCTTGCTTTATTAAAATTCACAAATTATAAAAAATTCTAGCCAGACAGTCACCCATTTATATAATAGTTCAACCAATCATTGAAAAACTTGCCTCAGTGCAAAGTACAGCAAAAGGCAGAAAATGATGATCTTCATTTTCCCATAGCAAAAAGACAATGGATGTTGGAGAAAACAGGAATAAAATAGTAGAAAGGAGAGAAAAGGGGGGAAAAGGAAAGGAGAGTCAAATGTATAAAAAGAAAGTTCCATGTAAATAACATAAAGAAGATTGTTAATTTGATGTGATGTGAACTTAGAAGGTAGGATATCAATGAAAAAGATTGAATTATTTTGAAGAAGACAGCAACAAAATATATGAACATGTTACTATTAAAGCTAAAGAAACATATATATACCATGACACAGAAATTCTACCCCTTGGTAAATATATAACACAAGGAGGCAAGGACAAGAATGTTCATAACAGCTTTGTTCATAATAGCCAAAATCTTGAAACCATCCAAATATCCATCAACAATAGAATAGATAAACTGATTAAGATATCTCCAGACAATGGAATACTACACAGCACTGAAAAAGAATGAACTACTAATACATTCAATAACATGAATTAATCTCACAGACATACTGTTGAAGTCAGACACCAAAGGTTCTATGTTATCTGGTTGTGTTATATAAAGTTCAAAAACCAGAAAAGTAATCTGTGGTTGGTGGTAACACAATAGTGGTTACCATTGAGGGGTATTGACTGGGCAAGGTATGAAGATACTTCTGATACATTGGAAATATTGGACATCTTGATTCGGATAGTGGTTACACAATTGTATATATTAATATATGAAAAATCTATATAAAGATTTGTTAATTTTACTATAAATTATATTTAAATAATAAAAATATGCACATGCTACTCATAAGCTGGATGATGCCAAACACAGAGAAGGGAACCCAAATATTTATTATAATTACCAGTATAGTATGAGTCTTGACCCATCAGAAGAAAGAGAAAGGCCCAGCCAAACAGAATGCATGCCATGACTCGAGTAACTGCTGTCCAGAACAGACAGGAATTCCAGCCAGAAGAGACAGTGATTCTAGCTCTGGAAACTGTCCTTTACAAAGCTGCTTAGTTCATGCCTCAACTGACAATTTTCCCAGAATTTTATACATACTTATCTTGATTGACATTTTCTTTAAAACCCAAAATGTCTGGCTTTTTGTTCTAATTTCAAACTCCTTCTTTCTGTGGCACCATTGTTTCTTCATTCTTCCCGCCAAACACAAGCTTTCTTAATATTCTCTAAAATAAAGGAACCATTTAGTGTTGAAGATCTCTTTCTGCTTAAGCTCCTCCTTATCTGTCTATTAAGTTATATTGTAACTTAAATTGCTTTCTTAAAGCAATTTTTTGCTTTAAGAAAGAAGAACTCGGTTTCATTTCTGGTTCCATCATTTACTGGTTTAACTGTCTAAGCCTGCAGTGTCCAACACCTGGGCTGCAGACTGGTACCTGTTTATGGCCTGTTAGAACCAGGTCACACAGCAGGAGGTGAGCAAGAGGCTTCATCTGTATTTATAGCCACTCCCCATCACTTGCATCACTGTATAAGCTCTGCCTCCTGTCAGAGCAGAAATGGCATTAGATTCTCATAGGAGCGAAACCTACTGTAAACTACGCATGCAAGGGATCTAGGTTTTGGGCTCCTTATGAGAATCTAATGCCTGATGATCTGAGGTGGAGCTGAGGTGGTGATGCTAGTGCTGGGGAGCAGCTGCAAATACAGATTATCGTTAGCAGAGAGGTTTGACTGCATGATAAATGTAATGCGCTTGAATCATCCTCAAACCATCCCCTCCCCCGTCCATGGAAAAAATGTCTTCCATGAAACCAGTCCCTGATGACAAAAAGGTTGGGAAAGGTTGGGGACTGCTTGTCTAAGCAAATGTCCTCATCTTTTCAATTTTTAATTGTATCAAATTTAAATCTACTGTAATGACAAATTCAGGAGAACAGCTTCTTATAAAAAGCCTCTTGTTATCCCTTTTCTGCCCTGTTTCATTACCCTGGATGCAAGCTCTTTAGATTATTTCTGCTTTTTAGCTCTCCAAGTGCTTACCTGAAAGCTGTAGATAATTTGCTTACTCCATTTTTTTATTTATCAAGTTTTCACAACATAGGCACTTTTTCAATTTTCTGGTTATGCAACACCTTCAGATACCCTTGTTATGTCTGGTGAACTTCCAAGCACGAGAATCCTATCTCCCCAAGATAAAAACAAGAAATCTTAGTTCCCCAGCCTCCTTTGCAGGCAGGGGACAGACTAGGGGACAAATGTGTGACTTCACTTCATCCAGTTAAACTCAATAGTATGAAGGTTTGATTTGGAAGTAAGAGCCTTGAGGAGATGGGCTTAAATTAGTTTTTCTGCTGTGTGGCTTGAGGTGACAATGGAATGGGATGGCAAGCCTTAAGGGCATTAGTGATACTGGTTTTCTTTAGTATTCAGGGGGCAACCACAGTGATAGAAATTTGCTCATTAGATTCGTTTTGCTTTGTGGTCTTGGACATTGTTCCTGTAAGCTTGATCCCAAACTAGGTTATTTTACTATCCCCCAAATTATGTCAGTTTCCCACAACTCCTTTAACAAGCTTCTTTTCTGCTAGGCAGCTAGAGTTAGTTTCTGTTTCTACTAGTATAAATAAATCAACTACCTCTTCAATATGAATGAAGTTTTAGGTCAATTACCCTATACTCAACCTCTATCTTCCTTTTCTCTGTTAGATAATCATATTGTTATTTTAATTATTTTATTAATGATCTATGTAATTATTTCCATCAATTTTCATCAGTCTCCCTTGGTTTCTCACTTTCTAATTGGAAGATATTAACATGCCTGCCCGTTCCTCCACTTTCATCCAACCCAAACCTCTTTCAGCTATTTACTTCTCAACTACATTAGCTTCATTTTTTTATATTGTCAGTTAATATTCACATTCTATTCGGCAACCAGATCTGAGACTTCTATACTGTCTATACGTTGACTCTAAAAGTTAGAACCATTGCCTGGCTTATTTTTTTAAATTCTGTGAATGTGTCAGACCATGGAGTGTGTTACATGTTTCTCTTTGAAACCAATTTCATGATTTCTGTACCACATAAAGGAGAAGTCACTAATATCAGGCCTCACATTCTGGAGGCCAGAAGGTAAAAATCAAGATGTTGGTTAGTCCATGCTCACTTCGAAAGCATTAGAGGAGGATCTGTTCCAAGTCTGTCTTTAGTTTCTGGAAGTTTCTTGGCTTGTGGCAGGATAACCCTAATCTTCACATGAAATTCTCCCTGTGCATATGTCTCTCTGTCTGTGTCCAAATTTCCCCTTTTTATAAGGACACAATCATGTTGGATCGGGGTTCCGCCTGCTTTAGTATGACCTCATTGTAACTAATTACATCTGCAATGACCCAATTTCCAAATAAAATGACATTCTGGGCTACTAGGGATTAAGACTTTAACATATAAATTTTGAGAAGACACAATTAAACCCATTACATCCCCCTATAGAATGGAGCTCATTCTTTTTTGTGTGCTGGCCTCTCCCAAGAGTATCCCAAGTTAATTCATAATGTATACTTGGAGTAGCACAGATCAGATCAGCTGGGGGCCATTACAGAAAACTAAATGTACTACTTGAAAGGAAGAGAACTCGGAGACCTGTCTACTCCTACATTAGCGACTTATGAAGAGCAGGAACAATGGGAGATTTAATAGGAAGGAATGAACCGACAGACCTTTAGTACAGCCTCCTACAGAGATCAATTTAAATGTCTGTTATTACAGTAAATGGTATTCACAGAAAATAAATATGTAAACTTATTCTGTAGAATTGCTTCATGAGTGAATAAAGCCTGCTGTTGGATGATAAGCTTCATGAGCAAAATTGTATGATTTTGTATATATTATTTCTAGGCAAAAATGACCTGAAAAAAATTCATCAACTGGGTTCTCTTGTGAAATTAAATTACTATGGATTCTTACTATGTAGGAGAAGGAGAGAAACACCAGCAAAAGAACAAGTAATTAACAAAAAGGAAGCCTTTGTTTTCTATTTCTGCATAAGGCAATACTGAGCCAGCAGTAATGTTTACACTGTTTCTACTTCCATAAAAGTTGTGTTTGTAGTGCAATTTGGAGAAAACCTAATTTCAAAATTTAGTATTTTCCTTAATGAATCAACCTTGGCCATCAAACTTAAGCATTTTGTGCCTTAGTACTCATATCTGAAAATAGAAATATGAGTATTTATTTCATACTGCTAAACATGCTATTATTCCTAATAGAAATAAATATAATCAATGAAGTAGAAAAAGTAGCTGTAACTATTTATTTTTATTTATTTATTTTTTATCTCAGCATATTATGGAGGTACAAATGTTTAAGTTACCTATAGTGCCTTTGCCCCACCTGAGTCAGAGCTTCAAGCCTGTCCAGATGGTGCACAGTGCACTCATTAGGTGCAAATATATCTGTCCCTTCCTCCCCCCTCCCACCTGCCCGACACCTGATGAATGTTGCCACTCTATGTGTACTTAATTTACTTTTTATCCTAAATCATTTGTCAACTTCCAGCTTCTCCTATTGTTGAAAAATAAATAGTAACATTACTGTAAAAGAACTCTGCTTTTTGCTGTAGTTAGAATCTAATAGAGTGAGTGCCCCGGTCTGTTAAAGAAAGAAAGCCAAGACCAGTATCCTGAGGCTTTTTGACAAATAAGTGAATTTTTGTCCCTGCTGCCTCTAAACCTAGCTATCTCCACCATCTCATCACCAGAAGAGATTCCACCTGGCACTTGTCTGAGTGTCTGGAGATGTGATGCCTCTAACTACTACAGCAAGAGTTCCTCCCTCTTCACATATTATAAGGAGGCTGGGAAGACATGTTGGCCTTGTGCCTCAGCAAAGCAAGAGCTCACAGGGTGAGAAATTTTGTATTATGGGGACAGGATTCAAAGAATGGGGCGGCCAGGAAGAGTGACACAGAAATGTACAGATTTAACATCAAAAAGATAAAACTAACTTCTAAAACAACAAAAAATTTATTTAAAAAAGTAATACTTTTTGCCCTAGCTAGCTAGTGTTCTTGTGGACTCCTGATGTGAAAATATTCTCCGATTTTCTCCCTTGCTTTTATATAAAACAGTAATGCTAGTTTTGTTGTTTGAAATAGCAATTTTACTCCCTTTTAAGATTTTATATTAAATACCATTGTCATTTGTGGCTTCTTTTCATTTTAACCCACATTGGTTCCAAAGTATTTAAGGCTTGTAACATTCTACGTCAACAGCCTTTTACAAATAATCACAACCAACTACAATTAACAATTTTATTAGATTATCAGATCTGAAAAACATTTCTTTGCTAAGGTTATAGTAAGATCTAGCCATCGAGCATTTGAAGTTACATATTTTGATAGGGGCTAGGGCTGGGCTATTCAAAGACAGGATTTAATGGGCATTTAGCATGCAAGAATAAAGATTAAGGAGTTTAATCAGTTATTCCTATTGAATAAAAGGCATCTCTTCTCCATATGGAGGTGAGTTGGGGAGTATTTGCCTCAAGGATTTACTAAGCCACTATAAAATTTGTTCTGAACATTTTTAATAAATATTATTATTTATAAAGCTAGTGTGTGATCAAAATGTTAGGTCCAAACCCTTTAATTAAAGTCCAATTCATACTCAAGAATATTTTTGCGTGTCTGAATTGTTAGCTACTTAGAAATAACATAATTTTAAAGTATTATTTTAATCTGATTGGCTGGTGACTCCATCATAATTTCAAAAGAAAAAGAACTATAAACCTTTGGGCAGGATATGGATTTCCTGGAAAGGTTTTTAACAACCCTGTGTTCATAGGCATGCAGTAAACAATCTGTCTGCCAAGAATATTATAGTACCCCTATGCCAAAATTCAAATGCTAATTCTGATGTTTATAATAAATGAAAAGTAGTTATTACTTCTAGTGATACAAGACTGTACTTTAAAAGACTTTCATCAAAATCACCTTTACATGAAAAATATTAAAAGCAAAATTATAAGATTTATGGGAATATATACTTTTATGATATTGTAGGAAAGGAATTCTTATATCCTAATGATGAAAATAATATTTAAGAATGTACTTTTAAAAATTATATTGATAAGAGTAATTTGATTTATCCAGAGTAGGTCTCTGACAATAGATCTCTAGAAAGCTACTGAAGAGCTTGACTGAAACTACCATAAATTGGCATAAGGATTATTAAAGACCATGCTGCTACCTTATAAATGGACCCAACTGTAAAGGATGGACAGGTCTAGACCAGAACTTGATAAACAACGTTTACTACAAAAATTTCTTAAACCTAAGGCACAAAACCTTAAGAATTCTGGAAGAAAATGTTGAGAAGACTCTTTTATACATCAGCCCAGGTAAAGAATTTATGAAGATCCCCAAAGCAATCACAGCAGCAACAAAAATAAATGAATGGTACCTGTTCAAATTAAAAAGCTTCTGCACAGCTAAGGAAGCTATCATTAGAGCAAAAAAAACAACTTACAGAACGAAAGAAAATATTTGCTTTCTATACATTTGGTAAAGGGCTAATAACAAGAATCTATATAGAACTTAAGAAAATCAACAAGAAAAAATCAAACAA